>BPLR01006762.1:0-12906 GCA_021605095.1 Caerostris extrusa
CAGCAAATGATTAATTATTTTACGCATAAAATATACATATTAAAAATGTGTGTTTTTACATTTTATTTATTAATGTTTTATATGAAGTTAAATTTTAATCATTTTCGTTTCAGAATTACATAAAATTAATTTTTTTCAAAAAAAAATAATAATAATAATAATAACTATATGTTTCCAAAAGGGGAACATCTAATTAAATTCATAAAGAAATCAATTAAAAACTTAAATCAAATGAATTAAATTATTTCTTAGTTAAGTTTCGCTTTCCAACATGCGATATCAGCGTTATCTCGTTTGTACAAAAACAGATATATAATATTTTATATTTTTAATTTGGAATCGGGTACCTAATTGCCCTTTTTTTTTCGTCATCTCGTAAACTTTTTCATAATAATTTGAAAAAAATTTATATCTGAAAGAGGCGGCACTAGAATGACATCGGCATAAATATTTATTATGCTATAATGCCTTTTTATTCATAACTGTATTTAAAATTTAATATTTTTAATTTTGGAAAAACTTTTTTCTTTCGGTTGGCTTAAAATTAAAAAAAGCATTATTAATTCGTACCAGAAATATCGTTCATTAAACGAAATTTTCATATATTATTAGTAAAGTCAGTTCTTGAACCCCTATATCTCCAAAACTTTTAATCAGATCTCTGTAAAAAAAGTTAACAAATACTAATTTCTAATACTGTATCAAGTGCGTGAAAAATCTTGGTTTCCGTAATGAAATTTCGATTTAAAACGCGAGTTAAAAGCTAATTAACCACGTTAATTAATTTTGTTAATCATATATTGTTGCACCGTAAGTTAGTTTCCCTCGTGCTTTTCTAGCAATACCATTTATATGAAGATCTAATGATATTTGTAAAAAAAAAAAAATTATTAAAGAGTGTCTCCTTTTTTTCGGCGACTGTACAAGTAAACACCTAAGTTTTTTTAATTATCTAGTGAGATTTTCTGATTATACACTTATACAGACATATATAAAATATTATATATGTATATATACATATATGTCTCTGTATGGGTAATAACACTAGTTTTGCTTAGGACCGGATCATCGCGACAAATAAGAGATTTTAGAAGGCCTTGGGTCAAACTGTCTATTTTGAAAAGATTCCTAAATAAGATAATTTACTTTTCTGTTGGATAAATATGTCTAATAAATAAATAAACAAAAATATAATGTTTTGAAAATATGACAAAAAAAAATTCTTCCTATTATTATTATTATTATTATTTTAATTCTAAAATCTAAAGAAAATGTGTTATGTTTTTCCTTATTGAAAGTAATTCTTTTGATAATTTAGATTTATTTACAAGCGATAAAAATAACTATAAATATTCTTGACATAATGTTAAAAAGAAAGAATTTCATATTTTTTTCTTATTTGAATCCATAATTAGAATTGTTCGTATAAATTTTTTTTTTTTTTCAATCTTCAAAGATATTTTTTTCTAAACAAAAGCTTACCAAATTGAATATAGTGCTTATTTATTAAAAAAGGATAATCAATGCATTTTTTCAAATTACAAAAGAAACTCATAAAATGTGAAGCGTTAGATTTAATAAAAAATAAGGCATTTTTTAAAATTTTAGGCTATTAATTTGTATAAATGTTAAAATATAAACTATACATTTTTATGTTTGATAAATAACAAGGTATTAACAGTTGACTATTATGTAAACTGTCCACAATAATAGAAAATTTAAATAAAATTAAAATAAAAACAAATTATTAAAATAAAACAAATAAAAAAAGAAGAAAATACTAAATTAAAATATTTGGCTATCTTTTAATAATAATATTAGGATCCTAAATGTTAATTTCCTGGATTGTTAAGTTTTTGTGGTTATCAATAGAATTAAAGAATTTTTCAGAAACGCTTTTCCATGAGGGATGTTGGTCTAAGTAAAAAATTAAAAGTACTAAATGAAAATGGGAATTTAAATATTTGAAATACTTCTTCCAAAGAATAATAATGTTAATGTTTTTATTATATTAAAAATTATATAAATATAAATTTGATGATTTCGAATTATTCTATGATTTATTCAAGGTATTATTTTCCCCTTCAAGTTCTGCATTTAGCGATAGATACGAAATGCTCTGGAAGAACTACTATAGAAATTGTTAAAATTAGAATGGCTGAGAAGATATATGTGTACTTTTTCTTTCTCAATAAGATTCCTGCGTAAAAGGTGTCGAGATGTGCCTTATACAATTGAACATTTTAGAAGAACAAATTTGCAAATGAATAAAAAAAGAAATTGTACGATAATGGGTAATTTCAGATTGTAAGCAATTTTATTTGATTTGAAGCTAAGTTAATAGTTTATTTGTTGCTAAGTTTTTAAGAAACTGGACAATTAAGAGCAGTCAGAATTATAATAGATTATACCGAGGACTGTAAGACCAGAAAACGAAATAAAATAAATTATAACCCTCAAGTACTATACGAAAATTTTACAAAAATTTGATTTTCTAATAATTCAAATTGTTACACAAGCAAGTTTTTTTTCTTGATTCTATTTCACAGACGACGTTAAATAAACTTGAGTGCCAGGTGATGAAACTTCTACTCTGATGGAAAGAAGTTAATGTGATTGAAGATGCAGGAACGATTTATAAACATTTATTGAGACAAAAAAAAAAAAAAAAAAAAAGAAAGAAAAAAAAATGAATTAAGTAAAAAAAAAGAAAAATCAAAATAGGAAAATTAAAAATGATAAAAAAAAAACTTGGTTTTTAAACAGCTAAAAATAAAGAGTCAAATATAAGAACATATAGTGTAGAAAACATTCAAAAACACTAAGAAGAAATTTCCCGTTCTTGGAACCAGTTGAATTTACCGGACGTAGTAATAAAAATTACAAAGGAACACAATAACAAACCAACCTCCCTATATTTTTAGCTGGTGTGGATGGTCTCATATCTCCAATTTTATAACAGCCCGATAAAGGGCACCTATTACAATAAGTCAGTAATGTAAGCCGTTGGCCATTTCATTGTTGTTAGTGTGAGAAAACATGCTACAGAAGCAACAGTTTAGCTTGAGGAAAAATAAAGGCAATGAAATTTATTTTACATTGATGATTTACTATGAAAAAAATCCAATTTGATATTTATCAAAGTTTTATCGCACAAATACATCTAGAAGATATTTATATATATATGTTACATAAATAAATAACTGAACTAAAAAAGAAATAAAATCATAAATATGAAAAAAATATATATCTATATGCTCTCATTTGATCCTAACATTCCGCAACTTTTTTTGTCTGTTTGATCTTATATTTAAATATTTACTTACTTTATATTACTAACAGAAATGGCTAAAAATATTGAATCGCAAGACTACTTAACGTATTCTATGTATGATGTTTGTATAAAACTATTTAATCGCCCTTTTTATTGTTATTTAAACAAAATCTATGCATGGTAATTTTGCGAGCGTTGTGAAAATTTTCTGAAATGTGCCTGTGAATTAAAAATGGATCTTCTTCTCATATCTTATGAGTATGTAATAAAACATATATAACTTGTTTTTATGATTCGTAGAACTATATATATATATATATTAACTTTTTGATGTACGCAACTAAAGATAAGTGAGAGAACTTGTGCTTCATTTTTATTACTTAAAAATTATGCAAAAAGAGAAATTAAAATAAGAAATCCGATTTTTTTCTCTAAATTTCTTTCTATTTAATAGTGAATCACAGCACGGATAAGCTCTAATTACATATGAAATATAATTTTGTATGATAAAAAATAAAATAATTGCCATATTTCTGTTTATGTTGTTATTTGAATCCATAATTAGAATTACTGTATAAATTGTCAAAATTTTTCTTATATTTTCATCTTCAATTTTCAAGAATATTTTTTTCCAAACAAAAGCTTATCAAATTGAATATAGTACTTATCTACTAAAAAGGATAATACTCGAGCATTTTTTCAAATTACAAAAAAAGTTAAGCTCTAGGGTTTATTAAATAAAGTGGACCCTTTTTTTTTTTTTGCAATTTTAAGTGTTTTAATTTGTTTAAATGCTATAAAGTACATCCTCATTATTTACTTATTGCAAGCTTAATGTTATATTTGAATAATTATAAAACATATTTTAAAAAATAAATTTTAATAAGATGACAATGGAAAACATGGATGATAAGATGACAAGGAAATCATATTTGCTTTCTCGAGAATATACAATAAACTAATAGATTGCTTTATATATAATGAAACTAATTTTTATTCTATTTTATAAATAATTTTTTCAAGACACATTAAAAGATTTTGAAATCTAATTAAAACAAATTATCAATTGAAATTAATATTTTCGTGATTATTTGCATAAATTATAAAGACAAAAATTTTCTTTGGTTTATTTGATATTAGCAAATATCTGTATTTTATACATAAAAATGCAAAATAATTTCAAATTAAATGTAAAACCTTTTTTCAATAAAAATATTCTATCTTCTCTCTACAATATAACACTACTACTGTTTTATTTGCATTTTGAAGTTCTTTTTATGATAAATTTAATTTAGTTTTACATTTAATTGCCATTATTTAAATTGTAATCATTTAATATTAATCTGTAAGGTTTAATTATAACCGCGAGGTCGCGGTTATAACTGGTAACTGTGGTCCAGTGCGGTAAGTAGCAGTTGCGGGGAGATCTTGAGATCACGAGGTGAACGCTAGGAGCGTCAGATAAAAACAGACGGTCAGGGGCCGGCTTTGGTTTTTAAATACCAATAGTATTGTAGAAGTGGCACAGGGTGCCAAGTGTATGTATGTATGTATTCATAGTGTAAATAAAAGATTAGTATTATTAAAAAGAGAGTATTCCATCCTGACACAACGAGCTGCTAGTACAGTAGCTAACAAATCTATAGCTTTTTTTTTCAGTACAAATATACTTTTATTATATTAAAACACAGAAAACTTATTTTAATTTTAGATGGTTGTATTTATTTTTATCAATTTTTTTATATGCATTTAACATGTTTAAAAAAAAAAAAAATTGCACTTTCGAGAATACGCATGTCAATGCGACCCAATATTATTGCTGCTCAAGTAGACCTTAGAGAGCAAAAGTACTCCCAAAAGAGCCACCAAACAACCAAATAAAGATTATCGCCAAAACGAGTTTGGCTCAGTTCCTCTTTTGCCAATAAAATAGACACTGACGTCAACAGGGTTGCATAGTTTATGATGCCCAAGGCAGTGTTTGGATTGGCGGCTCCTCTGGGAGTACTTTTTGTTCTCTAAGGTCTAGTCAAGCGATACATGACAGGTTGTTTGCATTGCCCTATTCTATAAATCCTTCGTATGTCTTTTACAGCGCCATCTATCAACAAAAATTATGAACATTCTAAATGAAAACTTCTTAAGAAATCTAATTATTATTTATTTCCCCTTTTTAATTTAAATTTAGTTTTTTTAAAAGTAAAACAGGAGCATTTTTTTTTTTTTTTAGTCTTTTACAAAAATTTTATATGCCTATTTTGATGAAACTTTAAAATTATGATTCGATGTCAGTTGTGCCAGTAATAATCGTGGTTCAAATCATGACATGTATCATTTAACATTAGATTTTTCTAATGTTTTGAGGGAATCGATACTATGCATTATTTTAATATAAAAAATAAAGTTCATTTTTTAAGTATTTCTTTCCCTAAATTAAGTTAATAAAAACTTAACTTTTTCGTTTATTATTTCTGTTTAATATCCATTACTTTTATGATCTATTTTTTGGTTATATCTGCTGCAAAACAAAAATTGACTGAAATATTATAGCACCCATATTAAAGTCATTGCTCAGTCACCACACCTCTTGTAGATTATCCTTTTATTACCACACCTCTTATTGTAGATCCTTGGCCGCGTGTCGGCCACTAGCTCCTTCATTGTAAAATGTTGAAACATAGCGTCTATGGTCTCATGCTCTTTGGGTTAATAAGCAAAATAGATAATTAAATGCCCTTTCTTTAAAAAGAATTTATTTAATAAAAATTATAAAATGAAAAATAAACATTTCAAAAATGTAGATGATGAAATCAGTTGCATGTAATAAAACAGAATGAGCAAAGATCAAATTAGGAGAAAAATAGCTTAGGAGTCCACCACACCTTGAAGACGACGATTGTATTTCGTGGAGCTCCTTGACTGCAAAGCAGCCATTAGCTCTGGTCTGGTAATAGTCCTTTGAAGAATGAAGAACACATTGCTGAGTAGAAAATGGTAAGACTAAATGGAGAGCTTGCCCAATAAAATAAATAGATAAATAAAAGAGGGGAGTTTTTTTTTATTTTTTTATTGTCATTAAAAAATTAATAGGGAAATAACATGCAAAAGCGAAAAGTAAAAGGGAAACATTGATTAAAAAAGAATAAACTAAGAGAACGGAGAGCGAACTGGGAAAAAAGTCAACATATGAATCCAGGTCAGCGCTTTTGGGAGAAAACATTCTGTGGATGAAAGAACTCGAAATGTTGTGCGCGGGGATAATAAGCATGTCAGTTAATTAGCAGTGAGGTTCGCAGGCGTTTGAGTTCTTCGGATTGCTTATATCATATTCTGGGAGTAGTTTAAGCAGCTCGTTATCGATGTTTGGGATGTTAGTGTAAAAGTTATGCGCTAGTTTAGAGATGAATTGAGGGGAGCTTCAGCAAATTTAAAGAGCCATGAATATCGGTGTTGCAGAAGAACCAGCGTGCGTTTATAAGCATACGGAGTGTTTTATTTTGCAGGCGGCTAAGGATGGCGATGTTAGATTTGGCGGCTGATCGCCAGACAGGACTCGCGTAGGTTATGAGTGGGCGAAGATAAACTTGTACAGCAGCAAGGCGAAATGTTTTTCACTTTTAGCGGCAGTTTCTTGACCGTAGAAGGGAAAGTTTTGGGGAATACTCATATTGGAAAGGGAGAAAAATTGCAAACAGGCTGTCTTGAGACGGCGAGATTGTCCATTCCTCACGCTCTTGACTTATCTCGCTGTCCCTGTGTGAACCACTTCTCAGTGTAAGAATTTTTTTTTTTTCTAATGCAGCTGGCAAACACGTAGACAGCTTGGACAATTAATGGCTGCACAGACTTTACTCACTTTGCATTACCCAGGAAGCGCGTGTAACTTGAGGATAAGCCACGGACGCGGAGTAACAATGCCCCGCAACGCTCAACGATCCGATCAGGACCGGGACCTACGGTTTAAAGTGGATTCCGAACCACTACAAACATCCATGGCACCGCCGGGACTCGAACCCGAAACCTGTGGTACCCAGAGCGCTAGCCACGCGGCCGTTTAGGCCCAGCAGTGTAAGAAGTACTTTCACCAATTTTGACATACGAATCAAAATGTATCCGACACTTTCGTAGTCAGATTGGGTGATAAATACGTAACATCCAATTAAAATATTAACTTTATTCTAGAAATACTTTTTAAAAGAATTGGATTTTTTATTTTATTATTATTTTTTACATTGAAAAAAAAAAAGCTCCATTATTATTATTATTATTTTTACTTTATTAGGCTTATTTAAATATGCAAAAAGTGGCAACATTATTTGATTCTAACTAGTCTTTAACAGGCGATTTTTATCAACTTGATACTTAAATGGATTAAACAGACAGATCTGACATTCGGGGTTATTACATGCAACTGATTTCATCAACATCTACATTTTTGAAATTTTCCATTTTATAATTTTATTAAATAAATAATTCTCTTTTTTAAAAAAGGGCATTTAAATATCTATTTTGCTTAGTAACTCAAAGGGCATGAGACCACCACTATGTTTCAACATTTTACAAAAGAAGGAGCTAGTGGCCCGCTACGCGGCCAAGGATCTTCGTAATAATCTACAATAACAACAGACAGATTTGCTTTACCAGAAACTTCTCAGCTTAACGCACTTTTAACACTAGACCTTAGGAAGCAAAAAATATCCCAGGATCCTCCAATCAAATAGCAGTATTTTAATCAGAAGGATTATATTTACCACTATTCGTCTTTTAATTATTTTTTTTTTTTAAATGTTCTTGAGTTCTTAAGATCTTGCTTCGTCGTTCTTCTTTTGTATTATCGAGTATTTTATTTTCAATTATGGAATAAATTTAGGTGAACAACAAATAGTAGAGGATTGAAAGACTCAATTTTATGACGAAGAGTAAAAAAAATGGACAGGTGATTTATAAAACTATTTTCTGTTACTACACTAACATTTTTTTCAATTGCTCTTAAAAAGAGTCATTCATTTAAATACGTTAAAAACTGTTAATATCTTTTTTCTGTTAATTCCTGTAAAAAATATTTTATAAATTATGCGTTTTTTATTTGTATTTTGCAATTTTTATTAAGTTTATAATCAGAATTTCTTTTCAGTGGGACAGAATTTTTCTTAATAAATTAAATTTGTAAATGAATATTGTAAATGTTTCTCGATCAATATTTATCATTTTACATTTTTTCTAGGAAAATATTTCTTGTATATTAAACTGTATAACAGTTAAAATATCAAAATAAGTAAGTAGAGCAAAAAAGTTATTATTTACATGTCTTTATTTTGTTCATTATTTACATCACCTTCACACTTAACTGCCATGGAATATTTATTAAGGTGGAGCAATACAAGTTTAAAATGATATTCATTTTAATTATTTTTATTGAGTTCCATATGAAAAAAATTATGTGTAACAATAATTAAATACGTATTTGTTCTGATATAAAATCAAAATTAATTACATCCTTAATTACAATATTCTCATGATCTTAAGGATGAAGAAAAATTTTAAGAAATGTACTTAATGAAATCTTTAAGTTGACGATGGTTAAGCAATTTTTACATCTATGTTTGATTCTACATTTCACATTTAGAATTTTTGATTTATCAGATGGTAATGATTTGGAATGCTCCAAGTTTTATTAAACTTAAATTCTGCTATAAAACCCCTAATAGTCAAACATAAGTGATGAAGTCCGAGTAACTACGGCTTATAAAAGTTTTTATTTTCTAATGCAGCTGGCAAATACTTAGTTATCTTTTATGCCATGAGCAGCGGCTGCACCGACGTTACTCACTTAGCACTATTCAGTGGATGCGTGTAACTTGAAGATAAGCTACTGATGCGGAGTAACACTACCCGCGCAATGCTCTACGATCCTATTAGACCGGGACGACTGTTTAAAGGATTCCGAACCATTCCAAATATACATGGCACCCAAACCCGAAATTTGTGATACCGAGCGCCACTCGACCATTAGGCCCTGTAAAAAGTTTATTTTCTCATCTCATCAGAGTGACTATTAATTAGAATAAAAATTTTAATGAAATAATTGAGATATTTTTGTTTTGTGTAAACGCTGTGTTTTTTTGAAAGTAAGATGTCGATCGAGAAAGATCTCAAAATATTTAGTACTTTTCATCGAAGGAAGAATCGAGTTTTTACTAGATTAATAATAGGTTTTGTATTTATGGTCTTAAAAGAAAAAGAGTCCCACAGTTTTTTCAACATTAAATGAAATTTTCCGTTTGTCAAACCAGTTGTCAAGAATTTTTAAATGATTTGTAAGGACATAAGCAAGAAACTTGCGATTTTCATTTATTCAGAAAATAATGGCATTAATAGCAAAAAAAAAAAAAAAAAAAAAATAGTAAAGAGTTTATTTACATATATTTCAGATACCCCTACAAATCTTATATATAAGTGTAGAGATTGGTTTAGTTTGTCAGTCTAAGTCCAATCTGTCTAAGTGCTTGCCAGCTGCATTAGAAAGAAAAAAATATTGTTATTTGCATTGTCTCCGTAGCGGAGCCTTCGAGCTTGAAGACAAATTCTTAAATGGCTCCGCTTCGGAGCCCTCGAGTGCAAAGGGTTAATATATGGGCACGATAAATAATCTCTATGAAAGTTTCTTAAACACATAACATAATAAAGATTTTTTTTTTTTTTCCTAATGCAGCTGGCAAACCCTTAGACAGCTGTCTTGGATGCCTTAAGGCAAGCGCTGCACAGATGTTACTCACTTTGCATTATCCAAGGGGCGCGTGTAACTTAAAGATAAGCCACGGACGCGGAGTAACAAAGTTTTGCGCGGAGTTTTGCCTTTTCGCTACTCTATCTTTTTTATTAATTCTATTTTTACATATTTTCTTTTGCTTTAATTTCCAAGCACAGATCTTTTAATTGATTCTTAAATCTATGATTTTGATTTGTTTATTAAATTATCATCAGCAGCGCAGCAGCCCCATTCTTATAACATACCTGCGTAAGCATCAGTCCATTGAACAGAAAAATATTTTTATTCGAACCTACTAACCCGAAAACCCCATTGTAATCGAATCTAGTAAATCCGATTTTGCTTTTATAAGCCACTCATTTTAAAAATAAAAATTCTTATTCATTTAAATGTACTCATTAAAATCCTGTATACATTAGAATGTGTAAGCTATGAGCGTCACTGCAAACTCTCTTCTAACTTCTTGTTCTAGCATTGATGTTAAACGTAAAGCATATGTAGGAAAATGTCATTTCTTGAGGAAACAAAATTTCTACAATTCAGGTTGAATCAGGTTTTAGAACACACATGAATTTTCAAAATATAACTCCTAGACGTAACAGGTCGCTAATATAACCTAGATAACTACAAAAAAGCACATGAATTTTCAAAATATAACCAGACGTAACAGGTCGTTCGTTAATATAACCTAGATAACATTTATAAAAAAAAGCACATGAATTTTCAAAATATAACCTAGACGTAACAGGTCGCTAATATAACCTAGATAACTACAAAAAAGCACATGAATTTTCAAAATATAACCTAGACGTAACAGGTCGCATTGACGGTTAAAAAAGTTACGATGTGACGGCACAAAAAGTGATTATCAATGAATTTCCGAAAGACGTCTGGGGCTGACTTGTAAGAGGATATAAAGCAGTTTTTTTTTTTTCCGAGGTCACACTGAAACCTCGGGAACATCTTCGCGAATGATGCTCGCAACTCACTCATTCAAATAGGGATCGTGGCTTTATGAATCGTACAGTTTATACGAATTCAACTCATCCCTAGGCTCTTCTAAAAATACAGAAAGAAACGACTACATATTATTAAAAAAATGACTGGTATAACAAGTCATCATAAGAAACAGGATTGCTACAAAACAGTCTCCAAGTAAGTGCAACGAATCAATTGAAATAATTGTCGCCCCTTAGCAGTTACCAATTTAATGCCAAACATAGTTTTTCAAAGTGGGCTGCCAAGTTACACTGAATCCCAAAAATTTTTAATGACAGCACAATTATACTTACCAAATTTAGAAATTTTCATGAAAACTCAAGTTAGCATTTATACACAATAAATGAAATAGTTAAGGTTTTCAGTAACTTTTAATAATTTTATGACAAAATAAAATAGAGAATATCTTTTATATATTTTAACATCTAATTGATGACTTAAGAGTTAATTCATCATAAAATAATATATGAGAATATCAAATAGTATCGTAATGACACACGGGAAGAAGTATAAATAATTTTTTCATTCATAAAATCGTTTTTTTACCTTTCAAACTAAACCTCGAATATCATCAGATCTTCAGTTTTTCCAAATTATTCCTATACAACACTTTTCATGAAATACAATCAAGGTATAACTGTAAAAAAGTTTTAGCAGCTTAAATAAAAAAATCAATGTGCAAATCACAAAAAAGCACATGAATTTCCAAAATTTCACCTAGACGCAACATTACATGCTTTTTGACGGTTCAAGTTAAGATGCAGAGAAAAAGGGAGTGAGCCCAATCCTGCGCGAACAACCAATAAACACACACACAGTTGCTTGTGATGTTATCCAAACGAACCAAAAATAAACTGCTATTCAAATAAATTTTGGTGGAAATATTACATTTAATTCGAAAATACAATTTACAGACTGATATGATTACAGCGTTGCTGTTGTCGTGTCCCTCACGAAAGGAGGGATGCAGCGTCTGTTCTGATGGAGCACCCGTAGGTAGAAGTCTGACTGCTCCGTGATGCTCTTACATTCATAAGAGATCACGCGGGGACCTACGGCTTAAAAATGGTTTCCGAATCATCTGGGAATGATCATGCACTGTCGGAACCTCGAACCCGAAACCTGGGTGGCAATCACCGAGGTTAGACATTTGGCCATTCAGGCCCTAAAACCTACGAACTTACTTTCGCAGGCCTACGAATTTTGGGTAAAAGAAAAATAACAACCCTATAGCGTTGGAGCATGCACATTTCAAGCATGTGACGTCGCACTCTGCTATATTTTTCATTAGTCTCTTTAAATGGGTCTTCGACAGGATCTCAACATGTGGTTTACCCACATGTGAAATTAACGATAAGAACGGAAGCGCAGCTTGAAGGAGAAAGTTAAATGTTTTTCGATGCAGCCTAAATCAGGATCACAGTGACTTCTTCGCCACATATGTAATTACCAACGCCAAGCTTTTCATTCATGATTTTGATACTCACACATGACAAATCGAACACACAAACTAGAGCCGTGCGATTAGTTAAAGCTTGAAATCGTTAACTCGATAATGGATGCAAGGAAACCCGATTGATTAAAAAACATTTAGATTCGGCACAATGATCGACATTTTTTAAGCTACCAAGTCGCTGGATTATAAGCTGGCAATACTCAAACATGGACTGAAAAAAGGGACATTTTCTTTATTGATAGCGGAAAAATTATTCTTAACAGGGACATTTTTTTGTTTATTTATTATAATTAAAAACTTTTTAACATGCTACTTTTAATAAAATACGATACTGATTTGAGTTCTATATCAAAATAATTACATTGATTTGTTATTATAATATCGTTTAAAATTCATTTAAAATAAAAA
>BPLR01006763.1:0-65921 GCA_021605095.1 Caerostris extrusa
TTGAGTTTTCACATAATGTTATCCCGATAAGTCAGTTTTTATATTCTTTTTTAGAAAATAGTTTTTCCTGGAAAAATTTTCAAGACATTGTTTAATATAGTCACAGACAACAATGTTTTGTTAACTATAGATTCGCTTTTGTCGGTGGGACAAATCCAGAATAAATTCATAATTTGGTGAACTTAACATATAGTAAATTGACACACTAGGGGTAAAAAATGGCAGGCACAAAACGTAAAATTTATATAAATTTTGACATTTGAATACATTAATAAATTGCATTATATATTTTAAAAAATTATACAGTTTTTACGAATCTTTTCGTTTCTTCACAAATCTATTAATTTTTGTCTATTGGAAATTTTTTAATTGTATTTTAATAGTAACTAAACAATCTAACAATTAAAGTAATTAAAACACCTCCGAAATAACGTTTCCTCCTTTTATGCCTTTATTTGAATTCGTCCCGGCCTATCGTTAGGCTTACTAATATTTATGTTGATCATATTTATGTGGAGGTTTTATGAATGAGCGATTTAATAGCAAATGTTTCTTAAAATATATATAAATTTTAAAGCCTAATAAGTTTAAGCATAATAAGTTTAAATTTAAAATAAATACATTGCAATTATATAAAATTTATAATATTTTAATATAATAATAAAAACGAAAAACAAGATACTATCAGTTTTATTAGACTACATTATACAAGGTACGTAATATGCATTCATTAAATAAGCAGTATATGTAAGATCAGTTGATAAAGATAATTAAACAAGTGGCTATCAAATTTTGCAAACCTGAAGTTTTGTTTCCTCACATTTTAATTCTCGGAGAACACAGAATCAAGGAAAAAATACATTAATAACAAAAGACGGTTACAAGCAACATTAAATTGGAATTTTTTTAACATTAAAGTTAGAATTTTTTTCTCTTGTGTTCTTGAGTTAAATTCACTTCTAAGAAATTTTCTAAAATTAAAATTAATTTCCCTAAAATTGCTGTTTTTACAATCTTAAATATCATTGATTATCGATTGTTATTTTTCTAAAATAATCAGAAGAAAAAAATCAGTTTAGTTATAATTAATGTTGTCATTTTTAAATCAAATTTGTATATTTTGTATTTAATTATAAGCCATGTCTTCAATTACATATTATATATCGTATAAAATTACTTCAAGCATTTTTATATTCTAATTAGCTTTGTATGAAATAAGCGTTTTAGTTGCATAAAAATATGTCTAAAATTAAAATATTTAAATATGCATAAATTAAAATAATATTACTTTTCATAATTATTTTCGCTGTTATTTTGAAATAATAGAATATTTTTAAAAAGTTTGTTAATCTCATTCTTAAAATCCTACTATTGTTATTTTGAACGCACTTTAGAAAGCTGCGTAATTATTTCAAAATTTATCATATAAGTTTGATTCCAAAACTGTGGCGTCATCTGCTGATATAGATAGTATCAATTTTTGCTCTTAGATGAAGATAAAAGGAAGGTGATATCAAGTGGATAGTAAGATTTAAGTGTGGTTAAGAATGCATTTTGACATAAATCACGAAACCTTTTGTGCACTTCTTTTTATATCGTTTTTCAATTAATAATTCTATAAATATGTAATAAAATAGTGATGGGCCAATGGAAAAATTGACTGGTGTTAATCCCCTACGCTTCTTTTTAATGCTACAGTTGGTAACGATTTCATCACTTGAAAAACAACAAGCCTGTGTAAACTTTGTGTCTCAAAGTTGTGATGCTCATTCATTTCTGCAATTTATGGATGACAAGGAAAAGGTTTTTACTATTCGTTGCTGTTCTTGAGTGATTTCTTTAACGGAATATTTTAAATTATGCTTAGACCGGATTATTGCTGATTGTTAGCGTGACGATTACAATTATCTATATTATTTGTGCAATTGGGTTAGTTGGAAACATAATTTACCTTCTGATTTTATACTGTTCTGCAAGATTGCAAAAACTCTACGTTCATACTTGAGAAACTATACTGCTACAATATAGATGATTTTGAAGTAGCTGCCATGGATGTAGTAAATAGGAATAAAATATGAGAATCTGAAAAGACTCGTGGGTTCCCAATATCGGTAGTATATATCATAGAAAGTGCAGTAGATTGAGGACTAGCAGGCCTCCTGAATTACCTAAGGATGTAGAGGGTGGTCTTACAATGTGCCTTACTGCAAGATCACAAATGATTTTCCCTTGTGGTTGGCAAGAACTAAAAATGTTTGTTGACATTTCTTTGATGCCAGCGAATTTTAGCCAATATTTTGAAATGAAGTTGATGACTGGCACCAAATTTATTTGAAATGACAGTTTGATTTTAAAAAACATGTACATTTGGAGAAATCACGAAAACATTCCAGGGATTCATTTTCGTTTATAATTTTATAATACAGTAAAAAAAGCTGTGCTCCGTACACTCATAAAGTTTGTGCATGCTAAATGTATAAAGTTGACGAAACTGGCTTCGGCAATAATTTATCTAAGTTGAGACAAAAACGAGACGTTGTTTACAATTCTCCCTTCATCCCTGGGTTTATTGTGAAACAGACAGGTACGATTAAATTTAATGGTAGCGAAAAGACAGGCACGATTAATGAATTATCTAGGAAAGTGAACTTATAATTTGCCATGATTGAATTTATAATTTTTTTCACCTACTGTTTTATTGGAAAAAGAGTGAGAAAGATGCAATTTAAAATATTCATGCATTTTTGTATCACATTGCATTAAATATAGCTTAGTTGATTTTTATTTTATACAGTTTAAAATATTAATCTAAAAAAAAGTCCAGGCTCTTAGCTTAATGGTAAAAGGAATCCGTAATCCAATACTGTTTAAAAATCTCTGTCATATAAGAAATAGTATCATTGAGAAATTTCAAAGTTATTTTCTACACGTATATCTGTTGCATTAGAGGAAACCTGCCATGTAATGCCATGTAATAAAATGCCATGTAATGTTTTTCGAAGGAGGAATTTTTGCCGCACCATCTACAAAAATGTTACCGCTTCTCGTTTACGTGCTAGTCAGTGTGAACTAACAATGCGCCATTTCGTAAAAATCTAATAATTGGTTATTTTTAATTTTAAAAACATTCTTTGCCATGTTTATGCTAATGAAAAATATACTATGCAGATATTTTCAAATTAACTATCTGTTTTTATTGATATTTCAGTTATTTTTCTTTCCTATTTTTGTAATTCAAAAGGCAATTTAAAATTGATAACCTGTACCTGTAATTTGTACTTGTTAAAATGCTGCATGATTTTAGATTCAGATATATATTTAGTAATTTTATGTTTGTTTAAAAGTATTGCAATTGTAATTGTTTTTAAATGCTTTTTTAATTAAAATATAATATTAAAATAAAATTGTGTTTATGTTTTATGAAACAAGACTATTATATACAGATGTTTGGTGGTTTCATTGGTAGTAAGTTTTTACAGGAAAATTGTACAAAATCTAAACTACATCATTAACAAAAGTGAATTAAAAATTCATTCTTTCTAAATTTCTTATAAAGCATTTGCTCATTGAAGATTATGCATATAACAATTTAAAAAACAGTAATAAAAAATGTAAATTTAAAATTCTTAAAAATTGGTGAACATAATTTATTTTGATGATTAGAAACAAATGTGCTATGAATGAACATGACTAATTTTAATGTTACTTTATTTTTCTAGCCTAGTTTTTTTTAAATTTTTTATTGTCTAGTTTTAAGAATATATATTATAAATTTATATCAATTTAAAACAAACAAACAAAGTAATTTTTTATTTAAAAAGTATATTAAAAAGCTATTTGCTATAAATAATTTGTTTTAATTGTTAAAATTCTGATTTAAACTATTTTTAATTTGATAACTCTTTTTTATTTTTATGCTAATTAAAAGTACCATTTTCATTACCTTTACCTTTATTAATCTGCTTCCGTTGGTATTTTAATTTTTATTCCTATTTTGAATTTCATATGATTATTTAAGAAACAATTTATAAATTATATTTGTTACTATGAAAAACTTAGCCTTTTTAATAGTATAATATTTAAAAAAATAAAATAAATTATATATGAGAAAAAATATTAATTTTGTGCCTTCCTGTTTTAACTTGATTATATTAGTATGGATTTATTTTTCTGAATAGAACTTTTTGTATTTTGAATTGAGTTTTATAATAAATTGAAAATATACACAGATAAACTAATGTACTATTAAATAAGTGCTAAATAAATTTGCTTTGTATATTTTGAAAATTATTCTTTATTTAAGGAAACAACATATAACAAAAATATATTTTCATTCATTTTCATCCTTAATATTTAATTACTTTTTAAAGATTTGATTTAACTTTACATTTTTTTTTTTTTTTTTTGAATTTCAACTTTCTGTTTCATTTCTTATAATTTTCTCTTTTTAAGGGAACTTTTTGTAATGGTATAAGAGTTAATTTTTAACTTCTTTAAAGATCTTTCTGCTGTCTGCAAATTAAAAGTTAAGTAGTAATATATAACTGAATCAGTACAATTTTCTTTTTTTCTTGCATGCTTCATTTGAAATTATTAATTTATTTTATACACCGTTATAATAAATTTGCAAGAGTAAATAAATTTACTATATTGTTTCTTAATAAATTTGTTTGTTTCATTAGAACATTTTTCTATATTTAAGGAAATAGCATATTGTAGAAATCAATTTTAACATTTTCATCATAATTATGTAAAGATTTTCAAAGATTTTACTAATCTGTTTTTAAAAGTATGTCATGCATTAAAAATTAAATTAAAATTAATTGAATTTAAAAATTAATTCAGGTTTCTTAAATTTCTTTCATAGTTGTTATACATTACAAGAAATGTTCATTTAAAAAAATATTACTTCATATAATCTGAAATATTTAAATACAAGAAACTTGCACAAAATTATATGTAAATAATAAGTAATTTAATCAAAATTTTAAAAAAAAGTTGTACATTATTAAATCTATAAAATACATACATCTTTTAATTAGTAATGAAATTGTTCACTAAAGGCATGTCAATACAAAACAAATAACAATCTAGTTGCTAGTAAACAAATACTTTTTTGGCAAATGATTTTTTGGTGATTAATTAGCTTATTATTTGATTCAATCTACCATCTATGTCATGAAAATAAATATGAATATGTAAACAGTGATTATGTCATTTAATGTTCCATTCTGAAATTGATATATATATATTTTTCTCGAAGGCCTGTTAAGGGAATGTAATTTATAAAACAATCAAATTGTGAAAAATATTTTCTAATTGTCATTATCTTTATTATTAAAAATGGAGGAGTTAATTTTTAGTGTTATATGTTTCTTTACAATGTGCGTTTAGTGCCATTATTATTACATTGTTTATGTTTACATGGAAGAATAACGGTAAAAAAATAATAACTCATCATGGTTCAATTTTTCACTTCAAAAAAATGTCTATAGTGAGTGTCAATCTAATATAGGGATATATCATTTTATATGTGGGCTCCGGAGTTATGATGCAATTACAAAGTGGCCTGCAAGATCATTTGGGTTAGCCACCCCTGATATAACTGATATATTTCAGATAATAGTCAAAACTAGACTTTGCTGAAAACATATTCGTGCCGGAATTCATATATTAGAGAGTTTTTGCATAACGTTTTTTATCGTTCGATATTTTTTCTTCCTAGCTAGGAAACACTATTACAGATATGCATGCGCAATAGTACAATGTTTCCTATGAGCATGCGCGCTAGGGAGAAAAAAATATTGGACGGTAAAAAACTTTACGCAAAAACTATCTATTAACTCAATTTCCCTGTAATTATTACAGGAAAAAGGGAAGAATTAGCAGATAAAACACCGCACAGGGTTCAGTATGTGTATTTGCTTAAATTTATTCAAGAAATGAAAAACCTCTGTATTTACTGACAGCTGAAACAACAAAGAACTCATCTTTCATGCAGCATTTACATTCTACTTAGGAGAAATAAAAAGGAAAAGAAAAGAACTTTCTTCTTCACCAATGGGAAAGCAGTAGAAAGGAACGAATACATTATTCATACCGATTCTTCTCCATTCAGTGTTGCGTTCGTGATGTTACAGGACGACTGACTTCCTAGCACTGGGTCAGAATGATTCAACAGATCATCAAATGGTTAGGAATCCGTGGAAGATCAGAGAAGTTCAAATTGACGAGTTCTTCAAAAAAAACGTATGACTCGACCACTGAATTAATATGCGTCAAAGAGAGCTTGGTTTTAGGATCCGCTGTGGTGATGACTTTGGGGTGCATGGTAGGTGCCGGATTGTTTATATCTCCCAAAGGAGTTTTGATGTGTACAGGATCTGTGGGGATGTCTCTTGTAGTATGGAGTGTAGCAGGCATCATAAGCATGATAGGTGCCCTGTGTTATGTTGAACTAGGTACCTGCATACCCAGTTCAGGATCTCATTTCACATATATAAAAAAATGTTGGGGAGATTTTCCAGCGTTTTTGTATTTGTGGGTGCAAGTGGTGATCCTGACGCCAGTTGCTATGATCATACTGTCGTTGACATTCGCCAACTACATGCTGGAGACGATTTTCTATCAATGCTTTATCCCTCAGGGAGCTCTGAGCTTCCTTGCCTATATGTAGGTATTTTTAAAAAATTAACTAAATAAATAACTCAATTTTAAAAAAAATGTAATCATTTATTTCTATATAATTTAGGTATGAAAATTTTGTAACGATTTATTTATTTTAATTATGTTGGTTCATGTTGAATGATTCATTATGGTCGCATGGTTGGTCAACCACGGCATCATAGATTGAATTGGAGTCTTAAATGAATACATCACATATTATTGGAAGTTTCTCAATCTCTCGTTGTGTATTTACCAATAACTTCAAATTACTCCATGTTACTCCAAAGCATCATAAATTGAACTCTAAAGTTACGTCACTAAAACTTATTAGAGGACAGAATAATTTGTAGATAACTGTTGTTTTTTGTCTAGAAACCAGAAATTGATGAATGCAGATCAAAGGAGGAGTGTTGAACACCCATTATCATACTGCATCTTTATCGACATGCTACTCCAAGCATTAAGCTTTGTGGAGTCATTTCTAACGATATTCAGGCAAGATATTTCTTTATTATTCTAAATAACTTGAAAGAGATGTCGATTCAATTTTCGAAAGAAAAAACAAGTTAAGAGAATTTCATTCAATTATCACAAATTTTTGGTGTAAGGATTTTTTTATTACTGTTGTTTAAGCATACGAATTTAAACTACGTCGATATATGCTTGAATAATCTAAATTTATTTTAAGTCTATTATTTTAATTTGTTTAATCTAAAATTTTGATCTTTTATACAATCTTATGAACAGCTTTCAGAAATAATTGTTTTGTTAAAGCATGAAAATAAACATTCTATAAAATTTTAATTAAACTACAATACAAAAGCACTTTTTAAACACGCTAGATAAGTAGACAGTAGGCTTCAAATGAACGCTTTTTTATGAAATAATAAAATAATTAGAAAAATTTACACTACGTTTAAAAATTCTCAGAGCAAAACTCTTTTCATTTCCACTCGTTTATAACATTATGGAAATGGGTTTTTTAGTAAATATGTATTATAAAGATAAATTTTTTCAACACATTAGGTTAGTTCATTTTCAGTACATTTTACTTTATTCAGTCCAATAAGCCTAATAGTTTGGTACATTGTATTTGTAACTATATTTTGCCAGAATTTTACCTCTATTTTATTATGCGTAATTCTTTTTATAAAGAGTAATATTTCTCATAATTTTTATTTATAATGCTTTGCTTATAGAAACCTTCAAAATCTTCAGGCATTTTAACTTTTTTTATTAATTGTCGAAACGTCAATGGGTAACTCGTCTGCAAGGAGTGTTTACTGCTGCAAAAGCTTTTGCCATAATTCTCATTATTGTTGGTGGTGTGTATCATTTATGTAAAGATATGATATTCTTTCTGAAATTATTTACTCTCGTATTTTGAAATCTTTTATTATTTATGCTTCCCTAATGATAGGCTAAACAAAGTCTACTTCGTCAATATTTTATTAAATTTTTGTATAAAAAAAATAATAAATTATTTTTATCATCTAATCACATAATTACTATTAAGACATTAACATGGGATAAGGTTTTGATTTGCTTCAGAGAGTTCTTTTTCGCTAACTCCATAATGAGTTCTTGTACAATGTTTGCCTATAGCTAGGATCTTGGAGGTACTGGAGTGAGAACCTAGTGCCAGGATAGGAAAGAAACTTTTAAATTAAGATAATTATCGATAGGAAAGCACTTGTTTAGCTTGGTCGAATTGGACTTAATGGATGGTTTTACAACGCCAAAGCGAAGCGCTCACACTTCATCGTGCTGTTCACAACCATGTGAACGAATTGCGAACTATTCAAAACTATGTGAATGAATCATGAAATGTTCAAAACCATGCGAATGAATCATGAACTGTTCAAAACCATAAGAAGGCATCATGAACTGTTCAAAACCATAAGAAGGAATCATGAACTATTCAAAACCATAAGAAGGAATCATGGACTTCTCAAAACCATAAGAAGGAATCATGAACTGCTCAAAGTGAATGGTCCTGATAAAAATACATCTATGAACAATAGCATCATTTGAAAATAGTTTGATGCCAAAATAATGAACCTCAACTTAAATCACAAACCCATTCGGGCCATCAATATGGCCATCATTACAAAAATTGAGATAGGAATGCTGTTTAGCCCACACCCTTGGCGACAAAAGTAGTTTTTTTAAATAATGCGCCAAATCTAGTATCCCATTCTGCATGTCTGAACCTCAACTGAAAGCACAAACCCATTATTGATATCATTACAAAATTGGAATATAGGATAGGAATACTGTTGTTGGATAGGAATACTGTTTAACCCACACCCTTAGCGAAAAAGTGTTTTATTTTTTCTGAAATAATGCGCCAAATTTAGTATCCCATTCTGCATGTCTGAACCTCAACTCAAAGCACAAACCCATTCTTGCTATCATTACAAAATTGGAATATAGGATAGGAATACTGTTGTTGGATAGGAATACTGTTTAACCCACACCCTTGGCGAAAAAGTGTTTTTTTCTGAAATAATGCGCCAAATTTAGTATCCCATTCTGCATGTCTGAACCTCAACTCAAAGCACAAACCCATTCTTGCTATCATTACAAAATTGGAATATAGGATAGGAATATGTTGTTGGATAGGAATACTATTTAACCCACACCCTTGGCGAAAAGTGTTTTTTTTTTTTTTTCTGAAATTGCGCCAAATCTAGTATAACATTCTGCATGTCTCTGATCATTACAAATCTAATATAGGATAGTATCGCATTCTGCATGTCTCTGAAATGTTTAATATTTAAATGTTTCAAATATGAGAAACTTTAAATTCGCTCCAAGGATATGGATTAAATTTCATTTTTACTCAAGGCTGTCAAAATTCCTGGATACACATATCCATATCTGCATTATTGTACAAAAATACCAAAATTATGATGTAAATTTGTTATTATTACAGTAAATTGAATGCATTATTTTTAATTTATGCAGGTAATGTACAAAATTTTGAAAATGCATCCCAAGATACAACTACGAAGCCTGGTTTCATTGCTTTATCATTTTATTATGCCTTTTTATGCTTAAGGTGGATGGTAATAGCTTTTTATTATTTTCCATTATTTATTTTACTGAAAATAAGTTAATAATATTTTATATGGTAATAACACTTTAAATCTTGTTAAATTTTATATAACTCTGATAGTTGAAGTAATTTAAGTTTTTACAACAAGATATTTTCGTGATTTTAATAGAACACATTAAAAAATTATATTTATTCAATTATATTATCATGTGTGAACATAATGCTGTCCTGGTTAGGGGTCCGTGACGTTATCCGAAAATGAGGGAAAGGCAAATAAAACTCCATTTCAAATTTTGGCCGAAAATGCTACTATTTTAACTCTTGAAATGCTTCATGAACAACGTTAGTCTTAAGGAATTTTCTGGAGAATTCGGTTTTTGTTTGAAGTGCTTTGTGGTATGGTTTTGAAGCACTTTTCACGTTTTGGCTTGAGATTTTAAACATTTGTATATACAATGGCTATAAGTACTCGTAGTGCGTCGATCCATTCATTCTTCTTGAAGTTTCACATTTATCATTTTTGGAATTTTCCCGTGCTTATGGAGCTGTATAGTGCTTCTTATTGTATTTGGAATACTTCATTCTTCATTTATGCCTGGAATTTTCAAACATTGATATATTCTTTTGGTTGTAGAATGTGATAACGTTTCTTGTAGAATTTGGAATACTTCATTCTTCATTTACGACGACATTTATCTTACTTTTGAGTATTCTTTTAGAGATTCTTGAACAGTTCATTCTTCATGAAGTTCTTGGCCTATTCAACATTGCTATATTCATGTGGCTATTTGAATTTGGCCATTCTTGTTAGTATTCCTATCAATTGCTTCCTATATCTCGTGCATTATTAAACATTTGCATATTCCTGAGTTTATTCATCCGTACACGAATGTTCACACATAAGTTGAAATTTGCCGCGCAGATTTCAGTTTTTTTATTTATATTTTTGTATGTTATATTTTATTTTATTTGCGGAAAATTATTTCCATGGAATCAGTGAAGAATAATTCAACTTTTTACATGATTATCCGATTATAACTAAACTTGGTGATGAAGAAAACCCTGTGTAAGAACAATTTCCATTCTTATACCTAAAGGGATTATTTATAAAATTACTTTTATATTTCATGTTTTATATACTTATAACAGATTAATATTGAAAAACGCAGTCTATAATTTATATATTTATGAAAATATTTCATTCTATCGAAAAATTATGAAATCTAAATTTAAAAGAAATTTCATAACTGTTACAAAATCTACAAAAAAGAAATAATTAATTTAAAATTGAAAAGAATTAATTTTACAAGAATTTTTTAACTTCAAACATTTTTTCAAATCGAATAAAAATTTTTTAAAGGACTTTCTGAATTTCGTCACAGAAGAAGTCAAGGATCCTTTGAAGTAAGAAGCGACTAAATTTTATTTATTAGTCAAAAAAGGCAGTATTTCATTTATTAATTTAATTATTTAAATTTAAATGGAATTGTTACTTATAATTAACTAATAGAAAGAAAAATTGTCAAGAAATTTGCAGACAAACAGTATAATCCATACATGTACCAGATCCAATTACAAAAGCATTTGTGATGATTTACACTATAAACTTTTCTTAACTTGCTAAGCTAGCAGTAGTAATGTGCTAACTAATTGCAGAAGAACGAAGATTAAGATAGAATCCCATCAGATACTAAAATCTTAAACAATAAAACAGGGGGGCAATCCTTGGCCCACCTTGAATATTTTTTCGGTCCTTGAGATTAATCACACTTTTACAAAATATATTTATTTTAGAATGGCCAAAGTAGTGGAAAAACAATGTATTAAAAACATACATTATATGTGCATCCCTATATTCAAAGATTAACTGCCGAAAAATGATGAGAAAAAATTGACTTTTTAATTTTAAAATAATATTCTTATGAACATATGACAGATATTACCTGTTTTATTTATGAGTTCACAGAATAATTAAATTACATTCTGCGAACTTATGAGGTTTGCGCATCTTGGAACATCTAATATAACAGGCTCTATGTTTCACCTTAAGTGACCTCAGTGTCGCAGTGAATATCCCTAGACAGGCACATTTGATTGTTGATAGCAAAAGTAACCAGATTCTTAGTTGAAGTTGTTAGAGATTTTGGTTCAACTTACACCTGCTACTCTCTTTTTTTTTCAAAATGAAATGGATCCAACACAAAACACGCTCAAACATGACGGACGCTAACCTGCAACACCCATTACGGTGTGCAAATACCCAAATTGAGATCGATTTGCAAAATCTAAATGAAAGAGTGGAGAAACACATATCGCATTAGTCAAATTAATATTTTTAATGATTTTTTTTTTTTTTATTTCGTTTATGTTTATGTATTGTTATATTTCATTTTAATGATATATTTCTTTACAATGTGCGTTTAGTATCATTATTATTATCTATGTTTACATGTAAGAATAATAGTAAACCCGAAAATAATATCTCATCATGTTTCAATTTGTCATTCCAAAAAATGTCTACTGTGGGTCTAAATCTAATAGGGAAAAATAATTTTTATATGCGGCCCGCGGAGTTAGGATGCATTTCCAAGTGGCCCAAAAGATCATTTGGATTGACCACCCCTGATCTATTACAAATCAGACGAAACCTTCTGAAAAATATTATATTGTTATTCATTAACAAGATTGTATGTTTTGTAATTTTTGTTTCTTAGTCATTGAAAAATTAGATGTTTAAAAAAATGATGTCAAATATCCCTTTCCTTTTTTTTTCTTTCCAGAAACATACCGAGAAACATCTATATTTCTATACCCCTGGTTACAGTCATTTACATTCTGACTAATGTGGCATATTTGGCGGTTGTCACCCAGGTGGAAATGCTATCATCAAATGCCGTAGCGGTGGTATATGGGTGAAATTCTCTGATACTTTTTCTTTAATTTATAGAAGTTATTTTTATTTTTTTAAAGATTTGACTGATAACACAAAGCACAATTTGATGTTTTTAATTCACTGTCGTTTGATTTTTTATTTTTACATTTAATTAACTATATTTTTCCCTCCATATTATCAAAATGAAATTCCTCATGAGTTATTATGTGAAACCTGCAACCGTTATTTCTCCTACGCAACCCTGTTTCCTCCTACGCACTTCAACAGCGCCCCTTGCGGTGTACAGAAGAGATCGTCAGTAGGCTTCAAGACTCTCGCCAAAGACGTACGGTAAAAACAAGCGCTGCCGTTAGTTATCATCTCGTCCCGAGTGCTGCCTCAGAGACTGCCTGCCTCACAGTCTCTCACCCAGATAGAAGACATAGTTAGCCCCCTCCTGTGCATAAATTGGCCTACTGACTCTCATCAGAGAGGAAGTATAGTTTGCTATCCAGCGCGTATCTGAGTAACTTTGTTTACTGCTAAAAGTGGAATCCTTCTACGAATGTATAATTAGATGCTTTAAATGTGTTAGATATTATCTTTAATTGTAATTGTAATCTTTAATTGTGCCGTAGTTTGTAGTTGAGCAAGTAAGGGAGACCCCACGTTGCGCGCCAGCGAATGTCATCGTTTGTTTGTGCAGTTGGATCTGGGTGTGGTCAAGTCGAGTCACAAGTCAATAACACACAGGTTTATTTTCACAGCATATAAACAACAGCACCACAATTACAATTAAAGATAATATCTAACACATTTAAAGCATCTAATTATACATTCGTAGAAGGATTCCACTTTTAGCAGTAAACAAAGTTACTCAGTTTACGCTGGATAGCGAACTATACTTCCTCTCCAGATGAGAGTCTGTAGGCCAATTTATGCACAGGAGGGTGCTAACTATGTCTCCTATCTGGGTGAGAGACTGTGAGGCAGGCAGTCTTTGAGGCAGCACTCGGGACGAGATGATAACTAACGGCAGCGCCTATTTTGCCGTGCGTCCTCTCTGACGACAGTCGTGAACCCTACTGATGATTTCTTCTGTACGCAGCAAGGGTCACTCTTGCAGTGCGTAGGGAAATAGGGTTGAGTAGGTGGACCTACGGTTACAAACTTTAGTTCCTTAAATCTCTTAACAATAGCCTACCTTATCGCGATGTAATATTTTTCTACGTATTAATATTACACTCTTAATATTAATTCGCAAAATAAAGAAAAAAAAAAATTATCACACTTATTAAAAAAAATTCTTGCATTTCAAAATTTTTTAAAAATATTCTCGGAACAAGTAACATTTTACTCTACCAATGATTTTTTTTTTTTACTTGGCGAGATTTTATATCCAAAAGTGGCGCCAAGTAAAGCAAATTATATTTTATATATTATGTAAAAAAGAATATTTTTACATGCTCCATATGCAGTGTTAATAGACAGAATGGTCTATGTTCATATTTTCGACATTTTTTTATGCATTTTCTAATCGTATGGTTCATAAAAACAGCAAAACCTAGAAGGAAAAAAAAAGTAATGTATTTTGTAATAAAAAAATCACCGCAATAAAAAATACAAATAAAAATTGCGATTGCTATCAGACTAGCTAATATCTAGCGATCTTACAGTATCCAACAGCAAATTAACACAAAGTACAACAAATTAACTCAATAGAATATTACTTTTTAAAAATAAATTGAATAAATAAATGAAAGTTAAATATGAAAATCAAAAAAAAATAGTTGCTTATTTTTCATTATCTAATGCATTGGATTACTATCTGTTAAACTAATTGTTTTTAATATACTTTTCATCTGTGAATCGAGACTTAGAAGCAGTTGTCAATTTGTTTGTTGGCATGTTCCTACCTTGCTTGGCAACATAAATTGCCGCCGAAAAAATGTGTCAGCGGAAATTATATGGAGTACTTTGGAGATTTAAACAAAGTACTATGGAGATTTAAACAAAGCATTTTAGCTACAAACACACTTTTATCTTGATGATGGAGAACCGTTGCTTTAAGCTAATGTTATTCGAAATTTTATGGCACACATTTTATGCGTAGAAATATAGAATTAATAAAAAAAATAAAGAGAAAGGTAATAGTATAAACTAAGACAGAGAGAAAAAAAAATTTTTGAACACTTTAAAAATAAAATGTATAAATATGAAGTGAAAAGAAACTATAACATTAGAAGGAGGCCACCATCCTTGCAGTAATGGCACTTCAAATGAAGGAATGAGGGGATAAAACAACGGACTATATGTTAAGAACAGTACGCGGCCTTTTTCTATTTTTAAACAAAGAAATATCATACCTAATTAAAACCGAATTGCAAGTGTGAGGAAGATTATTGTAGAAATTTTTATGAATGTTAAGTATGCATTGACGAATGTTTGGAAAGTGAAGCGATTGTCTAATATCCTGATTCTTGAAGTATCAAGGTGAGTGGGTGATTATCCTGAATAATTTGTTGTTCAAGTCTTTGGAGGATTACTTTTTGCTGCAGAGTCCCAAATTGGACTTGCATGAGTAATCATGGGACGCATGTAATATATAAAAATATAAGCATTTTGTTATGTAGCGACAGATTAGAGTTTCTACAAATTAAAGGATAGAAGATGCGGGTATTTATATTAAATTTATTTCGTAATTTATACAGTTGATCCTCTGTAAGTCAAACTTCAAGGGAGACGCCAAATAATTCGAGTTATAGAGTTTTCGACTTATGGAGGATTTCGAATTACGCAGATTTTGTAAGGAAATATTCGACTTGTAGAGGTCTAGATTCTTTCTAACTTATTTTGAGTTAGAGAGATAAAATAAATAAAAATGCAAGTTACAGAGGTAGTAAACATGTTTATTTGCAAATTAAAAGTTATATTATGTACTGCAATAAAAAATCAAAATAATTCCAAAACAACCTCCTTAAAATTAAAAATATTATGTATAAAAAAAAAAGTCAGTTATTATTATTATTATTTTTTTTTTTTGGCTTAAAACAATTCGATCGTTCTCTATCTATAGCATTATCTAAGCTATAAAAAACAGAAAATTATTTTCCTTCCGAGTTGCTATT
This sequence comes from Caerostris extrusa, assembly GCA_021605095.1. NCBI lineage: Eukaryota > Metazoa > Arthropoda > Arachnida > Araneae > Araneidae > Caerostris > Caerostris extrusa. The sequence goes on from BPLR01006763.1 coordinate 15,728, forward strand.
TCATAGAATTGGTTATTCTATTTACTATATACTCATACATTGTTTTCAAAGAAACGATGACATGCATTTTCGGCAAATCCTTAAAGTCGGTAACTTATTTTTCTTTGAGCTATAGAGATAATTAATTTCAAATGATCCAGTTGTAAAAAAGATTGTAAAATCAAACATTGCTAATGTTCGAGATACAGAGGTCAAATTTTTTTTTTTCGAGTTACTGAGGGAAAATATATATCAAAATGACTTGTGGAGATTAAATAAATATTTCGACATATAGAGGGTTGAAATTTCGAGTCATGGAGGTTTTGGGGCTTGAAGAGAAGTGAATAAAAAAAAAATTTGGGAGTTTTGGAGGTTTTTGACTTAAAGAGGTTCTACTGTATTACATAATTTAAAAAGTCGAAAAAACATGAATCTTTTTGCAGCAGTCGTGCTGAAAGCCATCTTTTTCCTTCCAGACTTTTATCCAGCAGTTCTCACCTCACGCGTCTTGGGTGGTCTCCCTCTGTGTGGCCACTTCTACAGTTGCGGGGATGAACGGTCTGCTGTTCACAACCAGCAGGTATGTCTGTTGTTAAAAATCTAATCTTGATCAAGTTTTTAATGAATATTAAAAAAACTCATCAATAACATGCCAGGCTAACTCTGGCAACTGGCGTACCGATTACGGAGCACCAATCCCTTAACCTCCTCATCTTAATTCATATATATATTCTAATGCTCTGCACCGACGTTACTCAGCACTATTCAGGAGGAGCGTGTAGCTTAAAGATAAGCTACGAACGCGGAGTAACAATACCTCCGCAACGATCTACGTTCATGGTAACCGGGACATACTGTTTAAAGTGGATTCCGAACCATTACAAATATCCATAGCACCCCCGGGACTCAAATCCGAAACCTGTCGGGCCGAGCGCCAGCTATCCACTCGGCCTTCAGGCCCCTCTTAATTCATATATAAAATTCCCGATTATTTATTGGCGGCTTAGTGTTAATTTTTAAAATGGTACTCTAAAAATTAAAAAATATTAACAATAAATAAAAATAAGATAAAAACTAAAACGTTAAAAAATTAAAAGGATTTAAGTTAAAAATTCGGTGCTATTAGGGACCAGTTGTCTATGCCGTAAAAATATTGTAGAAAATTAAAAAGTGTGATTGCTGAAAGTCAACGTACTGTAACGATGAATCTGTAATAAAAGCATTAATTGTCCCCTGCCCCTCAAAAAACGGCCGTTCTCAGAACTAAAGTTCTAGTATTTATTTTCTACTTTTATTTATTTATTTATTTTTCATTTTTTGATCCTTTTTGTCTAGTCCTTTTATTTTACAAAAAAAAAAAAAAAAAAAGTGGGTAAAAAAGAAATCTATCTGTAGTTAAGACTTCGTTTTCAGAAGTGGGATTCGAACCCCCAAACACAATCGTGAAACCAGAACGCTCAACCGTCGGCAACAGAGGAAGGTAATCCTTGTGTCTGGCGCCTTGGACCGCTCGGCCATCCAGATGTCAGGCTAACTCATTCCAAGCTAACATGTAAGAGTGCTCAAGCTCAAATCCACTGCAATGGCATCCATTGCAATCAGTGCTTTCAGAAACGAGGCGGCTCAATAGCGATTCTGACGTCCATAACGTCTCGTATCAACTGTCAAGCTGCCAACGGCTCGTGGCCCAGTGGTAACATGCGCAGCGAGACGAGGAGGCAGAATGGCGGTTGTGACGTCTAAAACGTCTCCCACCAATGCTGTAAAAAAGGAACCTCTCTTCACAATGAGTTCAAATTTGAACCGAAGATACTTGAAGGAGGCGGAAACGGTACGGCATCAAAAAAAATTGCACCGATTTTCCCATCCAATTGGGTATGACCTTGATGTGGTGGAGGGACTTCCCATAAACAGTGTCACAACTATTAAATGACTTACAGGTCATTTTTTCCATAAAAAAACGAAACTATCCAGCACATTGAATATTACAGTTGGTTTAATGTGCAACTCATACCAAATACGTTGTCATTTCGATTCAAAATATCACTGGAAGCTGAATTGACTTTCTTTATGCCGCTTGCAGTGCCACCTAATTAATACACTTTGGAACTTTTTTGGTACCATACCGGTTCTCCCTTCTTCAAGTATCTTCAGTTCAAATGTGAACTCATTGTGGCGAGTGGTTCTTTTTTGACAACATTTTAAAAGTGGGACTTTAGTTGTAACCATCCTGCACATTTCAAAGATTTTTTTCTTCATTTGGATTCATGTAATGTAACAAATTATGTTGAATTCATATTTTAGTGCGAGCTTGAATAGTGGCCGAGTGGAAACGCACGCAGCCAGCATGTAGAGCTCAGATTTTTAATCTACTTTCAGCGTCAACTAACTCGATGTCTCATCGACAGACGGGCTATCAGATGAAAGTTTTTCGGATTTTTAAGAGTTTTAAATTATTTTTTATAAGTTCAAGTACTTTTAATTTCAGATTTTTTCGCTATATCATCGTTGAATTGTCTGTGGTATAATTACGTTCATACACGAGAAAAAGAACAATATAGAGCAGACAACTCAGTTATTTATTCAAGTGTTCTATCCTACCATGATACTTACTATTCTTGCTTGCTACTCCTCTTATGCTTGGGATTCCTGCCCTGCCTACTGTAACTAAAAAGTAAGACAATTTAAAATTCCCGGGATTATGGAATATCATTTTTTTTATGTTGTTGGCACTGTCCTTGACATCTCTGTGAAATTTGACTTCAAAATATTCATTAGTGTTAGAGTTACGCTTGACTTTGTGAGACACTCAAACTGATTCCGGCCATTTTCAAATGTCTGAAGGAATTGAGCAAAGAACTTGCATTCAATTTTGTTTGTGGAAACGTATGGAATGTTGCAGAAGGTGAGCATTCCTATATCGGAAAGAAATGTCTACAAGTGGTAAAAACATTTCAAAGAAGGCAGAGCACGCGTTGAAGACGAAGAGCCCTCTGATCGACCCTCAACCTCAACCGACGAAGCTCACATCCAAAATATTAAAGATTTGGGGCTTGCAAACCGTCTATTTACAATTAGAGATCTTGCTGGAGAAGTTGAAATTTCAAAAGGATTGATCCCTTCCATTTTTGGGCCTCAAACGCGTCACGTCTTGGTACCGAAACACTGAATGCGCCTGCTCACACTACATTGATTCTTCGTGACGTTTTCGCCAAAAATGAAACCGTATCATTTCATAACCACCGTATTTACACCGTGCGACTTCTGGCTATTCCCTAAACTCTAAAGACCACTCGGGGACACCGTTTTGAGTCGAATGAAGAGATTCAACGAGAATCGCCGCGCGCTTTGAAGGCCATCCCTGACGATGACATTTTAGCACGCATTAAGAATTGAAAAAGTTGGCACGAGTGCATTGTGTCCAGGGGATTACTTGAAGGCGAAAAATAAATTTGGAAGAATAAATAAGAGTTTTGAGAAAAAAAAAAAATTAATTGGTCTTACTGTTTGGCTACAGTGGTATGGAATGAAAAACTACGAATGACATTGTATCATATTTTTAATTTTTAGATCTTTGTTGTTGTTTTTCCAAGAAAATTACTTTTAAGATTAGTTTTATGAAGCTTATAAATGTAAATTCAAATCCAAATATAGATATTGAGTAAGCTTATTTATTTTTTCAGGTTATTTTTTGTTGCAGCCAGAGGGTTATTTGCCCAGCTGTCTTTCAATGCTCAATATCTATTACTTCACACCAGTTCCAAGCCTTATTTTCATCGTAAGTTAATTTTTACTTTAGTCCATTTCCTCCATAGTGAGACATTTTTATTGATAATTAGCTGTTTGCTGGGCGTATGTTTCCTTGGAGGCACTGTCAGGATAATAAAATAAAAAATCTCTTATATAACCAATCGAACGAATTAAATAAAACAGTCACGCTTACTGATTCGATCGAAACTGCAATTCCACTATTTAAGAGAAAAAGAATACCCCCACCTACCTGCATAGCTAAACTTCCTCTATCTGAAACTTATTTACTGAGGAAGGCAGAATTTTGGAGTTTCGTAGAAGAAATTTACCGTGAGTATATGGTACGTATTGGGAATCTTTCCCGGCATTGAAAAGGCGTTGTGGAATTTATTCTGCAGCGACCGATTCTACCACTGTGGCTGGTGTCTAGTCACTCCGATCACTTTAAGCGAATCTGAGCTGCAACGTTTGGCATTTAAATTTTAATTATTTGCTACGATGTGCACCTTAACTTAGAACATAACTATCTGACTCTTAACTGTAATTTTAAATTTTTGTTTGTAAATTTCTAAATGGTTCATTTACTTTTTAATAACTTTTAAATTCTAATTGTTTGTTTACTTTTAATTAATCTATTAGTTTATCTTAAAAGATCATAGCTTTTGTTTACATTTCATCAAGCTTGGTATATTGTTTAACTATCTAACTTTGAACCTAACTTCGTTTTTGTTTTAATTTAATTGTCTCATTGTTAATTTTAGATTTTTAAAAATAGTTAATTTTAAACTGCTCTCTTTCACCCCTCACCAAAGTACTTTCATCATATTCAATTCAATAAAAAATGTATTTTCCACAATCGGCTGGGTGTTTTAATAACATGTTCACCAGCGGACTGATGGCGCCATCTGTCGGCGAGCAAGCCAATCAACAACTGACGATTGTATTTTTGTATGTTTTATTTACTGCTTATTTATGTTCAATTATTTTTATCTTAACTTCTTTATTTTATTTTATTCTTAGCTTTTAAAAATTTTTAGTTTTAACTTTAATCTTGTATCTTTTTTTGTGCATGGTCAACGGACTCCTAATTGTACCGATAGCTTTAGCTTTCTTGATCTCTTGCTTTAATTGTTCTCAAGCAAGAGATGTTTTTTTACTAAATTTTAAATTGTTTTATTTTTCATTTATTAATATTCTATAATTGAAGCAAATACATTTTATGCAAATTCTTTAACTAATTTAAGATGTGGAGGTTTTCGTGGTTCTTAAAACCACCTAGGAACTCCGTAACAGGTACGCCCGTTGCCCTTACCCTGAGTACTCTTGTCTAACTGATCTCTCGGTGCTGTCCTTTCGCCTATTTCCTTTTTCACTTTGCAGAATTGGAATTGTCGAACTGTAGAAAATCAAACTTTTTTTAGTTTTCAGTCATTTATTTAAAATAAAAACTGCAATGAAGCAAGCCAATTAGGACGGAAATATGTTTTTCAACTATAACAATTGTGATTCCGATATAATTTATCATTGTGATATTATATCATATATATTTCCTTCCAATAAATTTACATTTTAATTGTTTCGCTTTTAAAAAGTAACGCAATTTCATTCGTCCTCCAATCTGTAGTCTTCGTTGGCTGATTAACGTGCATAAAAGACGACTATTCGATTCCTGCTGATGGCATGTGATTCCTGCTGCAGTCGCTATTTTAAAAAACGAGTAGACTCGATGAGCAGCATAGGTAATATAAAGATCTATATCAGTGGTTCTCATACTTTTTAACTTTTAATTACTTAAAAGAAAAAAATGGATAGCGGACTCGTGGATACAGATGCATTTTAAAAATAAAATGCATCTGCAATCTACAAATGCGCTAGTGTTTATGAAACATTTTAAAATAAAAAGAAGTAAATTAATTAATTTTAAGTATAAAATTAAAAATATTGAACAAAAATGAAACACAACCTTTTTTTCTAAATAGTAAATTATCATCTTTACATAAGTTTAATTAAACTTACAACACTACAGAAATTAAATTATTTAGTCAATTACAGTCTAGATTAAATATCCCTATTGATTAATTGATTAATACAGCTGAACATCCAAAGTATAACTGGCATCATTCATAGAAGAAAATTTTATGAAGGAGGGTTACACTTGATAATACTAGATGAAAAAAAAAAAGTAGTGAAAATGTTGAATACAAACTTCAATAATTATTTTCAAAATAAAACTCTTACATTGAATAGTCAAAAATTGTAGATCACTTTGCCATCTATGCCTTTTCACAAATGACTTAGTTTTGAGATCTCTGACATGTGAGACTATTGACACTTCATATCCTGAAAATGGGGCATCTCGCATGGAAAATTGTTTGTTATCCCACTTGGCAGACGTCTAGGCCAAGCCCACGAGCCTATATGTACTCCGTGACGCTCTATAGTCATAAGAGACCGGGACCTAGGGCTTAAAGTGAATTCCGAACCACTACAAACATCCATGGCAACGCTGGGACTCGAACCCGAAACCTGTGGCACCGAGAGGCAGAGCGCTAGACACTCAGCCTTTCAGGCCCATGGAAAATTGTATTTTTTCTGGGATCTACTGTGACTTGTTTGCTTTCTGTTCCTCAGTGGGAAGACTTAAAACTGCTTTCGATGGTGAGATTGAGGCCCATTCTCAGCTCCGGTGTCACATAAATAATTTTTCTAAAGTTGTCATTTTATCCGACTCAAAAGCCGCCTTGAAGGTGATTGATTCTCCTTATTCTAAAGCTATTAAGAACTGCCAATCTATTATGATGTCTTATCAAAATAAGACTCTCTGCCTGCAGTGGATACCAGCCCACTGCGGCATAGAGGGTAATGAAAAAGCTGATTTGCTGGCAAAAAAAAGGTCAGCGATCATTCACTCTTTTGATGATGTAGTCCATTTCAACAATGCAAGATTATTCATTAAGTTAACCGTCAAGAACAACCTAAAAAAATAACTTTTGGAGAGAAAATCCCAAACGCCTTGGTGGAACAGTGTTATAAATCTTTTTGGCTGGCCTAGGATGAAGGCAGTTGCGGAGTTTCGTCTCGTAACTCGCCTTGCTAAGCGTTTACACGGCATAAATGTACTTGAAGATCCTTGCTGCAGGCTTTGCAACCTTCGGGAACTTATGAACTGTGCTCATCTTCAACGCTGTCCTGCGCTCTCTGCCTCAACTTTGTGGGAGCGATATTGGGAGGCTAGGAGCCGAATGGATCCATAGACTTTTCTTCTGTTGTCATTTGATATTATCATGTGAGCATGATGTAGTCCTGGTCAGGGGTTCGTGACGTTAAGCAAATAAAACTACATTATAAATTTTGGCGGAAAATGGTACTTTGGGCCTCTTAACTCTTGAAATGGTTCATTAATAACGTTAATCTTAAGGAATTTTCTGGAGAATTTGGCTTTTGCTTGAAGTGTTCAGTAGTATGGTTTTGAATCACTTTCATGTTTTGGGTTGGGATTTTAAACACTTGTATTTCCAATAGTCATAAGTACTCATAGTGCGCTGATCAATTCCTTCTGTTAGAAGTTTCATATTTATCACTTTTGGCATTTTCCGGTACCTATTGAACTGTATAGTGCTTCTTATTGTATTTGGAATATTTCATTCTTTCAATTACGGCTAGAATTTTCAAACTATGATATATTCAATTGGCTATTTAATGTGCTAACGTGTCTTGTAGAATTTGGAATACTTCATTCTTCATTCACGACTACATTTATCTTACTTTTGAATATTCTTTTAGAGATTCTTGAACAATACATTCTTCATGAAGTTCTTGATCTGTTCAACATTGCTATATTCATGTAGCTATTGAATTTGGTCATTCTTGTAGTCTTCCAAGCAATTGCTTCCCATATCTCTTGCATTATTAAGCATTGGCAGATTCCTGAGTTTATTCATCCGTTCTCGAATGATAAATAATTAGGTATGAATAACATAAGTTGAAAATTGCCGAGCAGATTTCAGCATTTTTTATATTGTTTTGTTCTGTTCTGTTTGTTTTGTTCTGCATAGCTCCAGTTGTGTCTTTTGTACGCTATTGGAATCGTCAGATTTCTCCATTATTCATTACAGATTTGTCTTAAATTATTATACTTTTCACGTCAGGTTTTTCTTTCCAGTGTGTTTTAAGCATGTCGTATTTGGTCATAACGGATGTGAGCGTCCTCATGAACTACGTGGATTTGTGGAAGCTCTCTTCTTAGGTGTGGTTATGGCTGGAATAGTGAGACTGAGATACAAGCAACCCAATCTGGAAAGACCGATCAAGGTAAGAATCATATAAACAAGTAATATAAAAAAAAAAATTAAAGACTATTCCTACTTTTTCTCACTATATTGCAGAAAGTCCTTTATAATTAATTTTCATTCATTTTTTAAGTTTATCTGGCGCCATCTATTGGTAAATACAGGCAACTTAAATCTAAAAAAACTAAAATTAATTAATTAAATTTAATGAATGAGTTAATATTTACAAAAACTGTATTAACATCAAGTGTCATCCACTACAAGTTAAAAAATGTATTTGAACTTGTGTGGATGAATAAAAAGTGTTTTATGAACGATTAAAAATTTGAACAAGATATATATAGGGAGAGTGTGAGCTAATAGAAGGAATTGAAAAAGGATATATTTACATGGAGTGCACATAGGGGTTGCCAATTTCAGCTCAACATAACTATCACTCGACGGATACTTGTAAATATACATTTGCAACCATTTTCGTCACTCTGTTATTTATTTCTGCAGGCCTGGTGAATGCCACCTGAGTACAAAACCTTACATCTTGATGCCAATGACTTTACAACTAGTAGCCCATCTGCGTGGGAAAGAATAAAAGGGGAAAAAAGGGGCCACTTTCCAAATGCAACCTAACTCCGGGGGCAGCATATAAAATTATATGTCACCATAGCAGATTGAGACATACTATAGACATTTTTGGAGTGAAAAATTGACACATAATGAGTTATTATTATTGTGTTTACTAGTATTCTTACGTGTAAGCATAGACGATATAATAATAATGATACTAAATGTACATTGTAAAGAAATATATAACACTAAAAATGAAATATATAAAATATATAAATATAAACGGAATAAAAGAAATGAAATCCTTAAAAAATATTTATTTTACTAATGCGATATTTGTTTCTCCAGACTTTCACATAGCTTTTGCAAATCGATCTCTATTTGCACATAGTAATAGGTGTTGCAGGTTGGCATCCGTTATGTTTGAGCGTGTTTTGTGTTTGGTCAATTTCATTTCCGAATAAAACGATTCGCAGGTGTATGTTGAACCAAAAGTGCTAACAACTTGAACTAAGATTCTGGTTTGCTCTGCTATCAGCAATCAATTGTGCATATCTAGGGATGGTCACTGCGGCACTGAGGTCACTTCAAGTGAAACATAGAACCTATTATATTACATGTTAGAAGATGAGCGCGCCTCATAATTTCGCGTAATATAATTTAATTATTCTGCGAACTTATGACTGTAAACTCATAAATAAAACAGGCACTATCTCTCCTATGTTCGCAAGAATATTATTTTTAAATCAAATTTAATATTTTCTCATCATTTCGACAGTTAATTTTGGAATATATGGATGCAAAATGTTTTTTTAATGCATCGGTTTTCACTCCTCTGGCCATTATAAAAATAAATATATTTTGTAAAAATGTGATCAATCTCACGGGCCGGAGCAATGTTTAAGGCGAGCCCAGGGTTGGCCACCCCTTCTCTAGAACTTCAGTCTACAGATTTTCCATTATTAGAATGAGTCAGTAAAACAGAAACAGTATCTGCATCATGAAAACAAAAGAACTTGAAGTAAGCGCGTTTGATTTATTATCATTTCATCTTATAAAAAAAAGACCTTGGCACAGAATTTTATTTCCCCTTTTATGATTGCAACAATTGAAGATTCCGGAGCCTGAATAGCCGAGTGGCTAGCGCTCGGTACCACAGGCTTCGGGTTCGAGTCCCGGTGATGCCATGGATATTTGTAGTGGTTCGAATCCATTTAAACCGTAGGTCCCGCTCTAATAGGATCGTAGAGCGTTGCGAGAGGTAGTGTTACTCCGCGTCCGGGGCTTATCTACAAGTTACACGCGCCCCTGGGTAATGCAAAGTGAGTAACGTCCGTGCAGCGCTTGCATTAAGGCAACCAAGACAGCTGCCTAGGTATTTGCCAGCTGCATTAGCAGAAAAAAAAAAACTAAAGATTTCCGTAAACTGGCTTTATGCTTAAAATGACTTTGACATACATGTATAACAATAAAATTTCATAACTGGTATAAATTATAATACCCTGGATTGTACTCGCAGAGCGCTTGCACAAGATTTGCTGAGACTGCTTTATAAAAAACACATTAAATATTACTTCTTTAAGTTAACAGTATATCCCGATATTATGTTAGCATGTTTTTTAAAGGGGCCTGATTCATGAGTGGCCAGCGCTCTGGCGCTCGGTACCACAGGTTAAAAAAGGGCGTCATCCAGCTATAGTCTGGTAAAAAAGAAATAAATAAACATGTTAGAAAAATATTCCATTCATTGTTTTATATATCGTTATCTTGAAAGTCAAAATCTGATGGCCGAGTGGTTAGCTCTCGGTACCACAGGTTTCAGGTTCGAGTCCCAGTGGTGCCATAGATGTTTGTAGTAGTTTGGAATCCACTTTAAGCCGTAGGTCCCGGTCTAACAGGATTGCAGGGCATTGCGGGGGTATTGTTACTCTGCGTAAGTACCTTCAAGTTACACCACCTTTGCTTTAACTTCTTTTTTTTTTGTTGTAAAATAAAAGGGGGGTAAATTATCAAAAAAGGAATAAACAAATAATTAAAAGCATAAAAAATTACAGAACTTTTTTTTTTTTTTTGGGAAGGGGGTGGGGGATTGGGCAACGGGCGCACCTGTTACGAAGTTCCTATGTGATTTTAAGAACCACGAAAAACTCCACATCTTTAAGTAGTTAATGTCACTACGATTATCATTTTTCTTTCTATTGGTGGTTCAGTTTTCTGGTTAGCCGCAGCTTTTAGTGGTTCGAGAAGTATTGATTAATCCATACAAACATTTATGGCACATTCATTTATTTACAAGCAATATTTACAATCTATATACAGGGTTGATGGTAACAGTTCAAAGGCACTAGCTCAACTGGAAGATGAATGTTCCCTTTTGAATAAGACTCGGTTTCACAGCAACCATCAGCTTGTTTCCACTTCAACAGCGCAATTCGGAATCGATTCCAAACGATTTCCATAAAACTACCCCGTGACGCTGCTTGGCGTGAACTAGAGCATAAATTCCAACAGTTAAAAAATTTGCACAAAATGAAGTTGCTTAAATTGAAGAGTAGTAATTAAAAAGAAAATAAAGAATTTAAGAAAAAAACATCTCTTGCTTTGACAATAATTAAAGCAAGAGACCGAAAAAGCTAAATCTATAGGTACAATTAAGAGTCCGTTGACGATGCCCCCCAAAAAATAAAAAAATACAAATAAATAAAGGAATAAAATAATTCAAAGTTAACATAAAGTAAAAACAAGCTATAGAATAAATTAAAACTAATAACAATTAAAAAGTTAAAGACCAGATAGATATTATTTAGATTAAGGTGCACCTCGTAGCAATTAATTAAAATTTAAAAGCCAAAAATTGCAGCTCAGATTCGCTTGAATTGATTAGCGCAGCAAGACAACGGTAGAATCCATATTAATAATAAATTCCCAACGTTTCTTCAATGCCGGGAAAGACTCCCTGTGCGTATCGTAGATAGCTCTGGGCCCTTTTTTCGAGCTCGCCACTTCTGGATGGTATACAGGTATTTGTCTAATCGCCTCTTTGCGGATTTGAGGGCATTTGAAATAGAAAGATTTAGAAATTTTAAATATGTAGTCCATAATAGGATCTAGATCAAGGTCTCTGTGGAGTTGCTTCCTTCTAACAAACCACGGAGCATTAACTATCATAGCTATCTGTTTATTTTGATAGACTTGCAGCTTCTTTAAGTTTGTAAGTGAGGTGGGCGCCCAAATGGGACATCCGTATAAGAGAATCGGTCGAAGGATAGATTTGTAGAGCAAAACCTTGTGACTGATTGCAAGCCTGATCTTACGAAAAATTAGGCTTTTAAGCTTAACGCTAGCAGCAGTTGCTTTTGCAACTACTTTGGAAATATGTGTATTAAAATTCAATTTAGAGTCTAAAACTAACCCCAGGTACTTGTATTCAGTGACCCAGGGGAATGGGGGTTATTTATACTTTTATTACAGATTCATCGTTACGGCCCACACGTTCAGCAATCACAATTTTAATCTTATCGACATAGCATCGACTACGGGTCCCTAATTGAACCGAATTTTCACTTAAATTCTCTTAATTTTAATTTTAACTTCATATTTTTTATCTCACTTTTATTTATTTTTAATATCTTTTTAATTTTTACGAGTACCATTTTTAAAATTTTTAGAAACTTTATTTTTTACTATATACTAACATTAAGCTTCCAATTAATAATCGTGAATTTTATATATGAGGGGCCTGATGGACGAGTGGGTAAGGCTCTGGCACTCGGTACGACAGGTTTCGGGTTCGAATCCCGGCGATGCTATGGATGTTTGTTGTTTTTTGGAATCCACTTTTAAACCGTAGGTCCCGTTCTACCATGATGGTTAGTGTTACTCCGCGTTCATAGCTTATCTTCAAGTTACACGCACCCACTGGATAGTGCTAAGTGAGTAACGTCGGTGCAGCCCTTATGGCATAAATGATCAAGGTTTAAGTATTTGTCAGCTGCATTAGAAAAAAAAAAAACATAACAGTTTCGAAAATGTCCTGGAATAATTTGTCTCTATAAAGTCTTTCCTCTGGATGGCTACAATTCACTTCTGGCTTTTATTTTTATTAAGTGGAAATTAAAACACGTGATCTTTTATTTTCATTCATATTGGCACACTACATTTAAAATATATTTTCAACAATCTAATCAGAATCAAATTTTGTTATGTCTTTTTTATAATTTTGCAACAATCATTGTCAAAAAATAATTAATTGTGACTAATAATTAATTAATTACTTTAATTATTTTAAGAAACAAAAATCTTCTACAACAAATATAATGTCTATAATCAAAAATTACTCATAAAAATATATATTTTCAATATCAATTAGGAAGAATCGATATTTGTCATTTTAAAAATGAAAAGCACCGTTTTAAATATATTCTTTAAATATCATTAATAAGATTAATATCACTACCTCAGTGACGCAATGGCCATCCCTAGATACACATAGTTGATTGCTGATAGCAGAGCAAACCAGATTCTTAGTAGAAATGCATCCATATGACCCAATTTGAGAAATCTGGCACAAAAAGTTGTTAGCGCTTTTGGTTCAACTTACACCTGCGAATCGATTTTTTCGAAAAGGAACTTGACCAAACACAAAACTCGCAAGCATTACGGGCGCTACCTACAACACCCATAAATATGTGTAATTAACCAAATTGAGATCAATTTGCAAAACCGAAGTGAAAGAGTAGAGAAACAGCAATCGCACTAGTAAAAAATTTTTTTCAATGATTTCATTTTTTATTTCTTTTTTTATATTGTTATATTTTCATATTTCATTTTAGTGTTATGTATTTCTTTAGAATATGCGTTTAGCATCATTATTATTATATTATATACGTTTACATTTCAGAATAACAGTAGACACAATAATAATAACTCATTATGTTTCAATTTTTCACTCCAAAAAAATGTCTACAGTGGGTCAAAATCTATTGGGGGATATATAATTATGATGATTATGATGCTTTTCCAATATATAATTTTATATTCCGCCTGCGGAGTTGTGATACATTTCAAAAGTGACCAGCGAGATCATTTGGGTTGACCATCCCTGTTATACACTTTTTCGTGGAGAAGGTGAATCATCTCACTTCACATTTGACGCAGCCCGATTTTAACAGAATTAATAAAACAATTGTAATACTTTTAATGCACTTATACATTAACAGAAAAAAAAATCCCAACACCAAGGAAGACTTGTGTTAGATAAACGAAATTTGGTAGGCGTGTTTATACTTCTGAAAGATGACATCTACTCAATTTTCGCGCTTTTCATAAGTAAAGCGCAAGTAGCGCCACTCGGAACATGCAAAACAGGTTTGCTTTAAATGCGTGCTATAAAGTTCGTGAGTTTTATTGAGCTTTGCAATTTGACGTATTGAGTAGATGTTAGCCAAGAATGCCTTTAAGAAGACGAAGAAGCCCTTATCAACAGCTCACCGATTTTGAACGAGGGGCATATAATAGGGCTACAAGAAGGTGGATTTTCTTTCCGCGATATTGTAGAAAGACTTGGCCGGAATGTGTCCACTTTACATGATTGTTGGGAGCAGTGGTCAAGGGATGGTACTGCCTCAAGAAGACTGGTTTCCGTCGGCCACGTGGCACAACTGAGAGTAAAGACCGCTGTATTTGTCGTACAGCTGTGGCGCATCGTACTGCGTCTGCGGCAGAAATTCGTGCTGCAGTTGGTACCACAGTGACACAACGAACTGTTAGAAATCGGTTACTTCAAGGACAGCTCGAGCCAGGCGCCCTGTAGAGTGCATTCTACTGACTAAAAGCCATTACCATTTGCGATACCAGTGGTGTCAAGACAGAGCTCATTGGAGGATGGAGTAGAGATATGTTGTGTTTTCTGATGAAAGCAGATTCTGCCTTGGTGCCAGTGATGGTCGTGTGTTGGCCAGGAGGCCAGGGGAGCACCTACCACCAGACTGTCTGCGGCCTAGACACACTGGACCTACACCTGGAGTCATGGTCTGAGAAGCAATTTCCTATGACAGTAGGACACTCTCGTGGTTATCCCAAACACCCTGACTGCAAATTTGTACGTCAGTCTGGTAATTGAACCTGTAGTGCTGCCATTCATGAACAGCATTCAAGGGGGAGTTTTCCAACAGGATAACGCTCGCCCACATACCGCTGTTGTAACGCAGAGTGTTAACATATTCCCTTGGTCTACAATATCACCAAATCTGTCTCCAATTGAGCACGTATGGGATATCATTGGACGAGAACTCCAGCATCATCCACAGCTAGCACTGACCGTCCCAGTATTGACACAACAAGCATGGAACTTCATACCACAAAATGGCATTCGGCATCTCTATGACACAATGCATGCACGTTTTGCATTCAAAATTCTGGAGATTACACCGGCTATTAATGTACCAGCATTTTACATTTTAAATGCATTTTCTTCATCTTAAATTAGCGTGTGATCTTTAACATTTTATCAATTAAACATGTTAACTAGACAAATGCATTGTTCGAATTTGATTACTCTGCAATAATTTTTTCTGGGCATTGGGATATTTTTTCATCGGTGTATATCACATGTATTATGTTTGCGAGAAATCCATCCTTGTTTCTTCTTTAGGTGCACATTTCACTTCCACTCATATTCCTGTGTGTGTGTGCCTATTCTTGGTGGCACTCCCCTTCTACGACCGTCCATGGGAAACCGGCATCGGCACGGCCGTCACACTCACCGGAATACCGGTTTACATGATGATCCTCTTTGCAGCGGCAAACCGAAGCTGTTTGAAAGAACTGCAGGTAGAGGAAACCAGATAAAATTGATTTTAGCCTTATTTTTAAGCGTGAGACGACAGCTAAGCAAGCATAAAAGGCCAGGATAACGGTAAAAAATAAATGAAAATCGAAAAACAATGAATACTTCCACCATTTCATCAAAATTGACTCAGGCACTCCTCATGCTATGGATACTAAATAGGCAACAGGCATATAATGCACAAAAAAAAATGATCTTGTATATTCCACAGCAAGAATCTGAATGGCCGCGTGGCTAGTGCTCTGGTACTCAGGAACCACAGGTTTTCGGGTTCGAATCACGGCGGTGCCATGGATGTTTGTAGTGGTTCGCTTTACCAGTGGTTCCACTTTAAACCATAGATCCCGGACTAACAGGATCGTGGAGTGTTGTTGCGGGTAGTGTTACTCCGCGTCGGTAGCCTATCTTCAAGCTACACGCACCTCCTGTTAGGTGCTAAACGAGTAACGTCGGTGCATCGCTTGCCTTAAGGCATCCAAGATAACTGTCTAAGCTGCATTAGAACAAAAAAACAATATTCCAAATCGATTGTTGTTGTTCTAATACATCTAGCAATACAGTTAATTTTTATGCCATAAGCAATTTGTATTCTACAGTGATGGCTAATCATTAATCATGGCTCCTTCCAGACAGTTGTTTTCGTTGTAACATGAAACTATAGCAGACAGAAATTTATACTAGCATATCAAAAGTTTGCAGAGATATTTGTATCATTTTTGATTATAATAATACAATCTTCAATGTTATCAAATGAATTACCTACAGTTTAATTATAGCATTGAATATCTATAGGAATTCTAAAAGATTCTTTCTCATAATTTTGCAAGAAATAGTTAAAAAACGTGTCGTTTCAAGGCACAAGTTGCTGTTGTATTTCATGATGTTGATTACGGTTCAATTTCTTTTTCTCACACTTTCTTGTTTTAGTATTTTTTTTTCCAAATAATTTTATTTTAATTTTTTTTCATAGGTAAATTGACTTCAGTTTTCCAGAAAGTGCTCTTGTGTTCCAGAAGAAAAGGAAAAATAAGTACAAACAATTTACACTACAATTTTGTTTCATAATAATCTGCAGGGAAACCTAGCTACAAAACCACATCAAAGTGTAAATTCTAGGTGTCGAATTGTCATGCTTTCATCGCCACAAGCTGAACCAGGGTGTGGTGTGTCAACCTATTATAATCATCTGAACAAATAAGCGATAGCGATATGGATAATTCCTTTTCCACTTTTTTCATACTAATTACTGTAAACATAGGTGTGATTTCTGAAGAAAAAGTACTAGGATAATCATGCTTAAAAATTTTGCTAACTCTATCGAATGTTATTAATTCAATAAAGGTTTATATATATTTATATATATATACATACATACATACAGAGTGATTATAATTAAAGTCCCACTTTCAAGATGCTGTAAAAAAGAACCTCGTCACAATGAGTTCAAATTTGAACTGAAGACACTTGAAGAAGGGTTAAGGTAAGGCATCAAAAAAAAAAGTTTCAATGTGTATTAATAGATAGCGTGTAAGTGACATAAAGTGAATTCTACTACCCGCGATATTTTGAATCAAAATGATAACGTATTTGGCATTGCTGTAAACAAAGGGACGAACTTTGTAAACTGTGGGATCACTATGTATATAGTATACATATAACCATATTAACCATGTTTATAAGAATATTACTAGTTTTTAAAAGTGTTTTTGATATTGTTATCTTTTATTTTTGCTGAATGTTATGTTATGTTATGTTATTCATGTTATCTACTGTAGAAGTGAACAATTCAGAAATTTAGGATTTATTAAAAATTGAACATTGCAATTATTACGTTGAATAAAAAAATTCAAAAAATGTTTTTATACTGTTACCTTCCATATTTGTATTATTTGTTATAAACCTAGAAGTTTCTTCATTCAATAAATTTATTTTTATGTTTTAGTGTAGCCAGCTCTTATAAGACTATAACCACAAAAATTATCTAATTTTAAATAAGCGATAACATTTCAAATAACTCAAATTACTTTAATGTCATCAGTATCAATTTATAAAGTGTTAGTTCTTTTTGCAAATCCTTTTTAAATAATAGGCCTTATTATGCAAATACTTTTTTATTCAATAATTGGTATTATTACAGTAATAGTTTTTAGAGTGTGACATGTTAGTAAACTATGTACGATATTTTGATTTAATTATCTTATAGAGTAACATTAATTTAATATAAAATTTCAAACAATTACAGCAATTATTTAATTTTCAAATTTCAAACAATTATTTTCAGTATACATTAAAATAAATGAAAAGTTTTTCACATCTTCAGTGTTCTCAATAATTTCTCAAAACAGGAATTGAAATTTACACAGTCCAGTCACATTAATGTGACCACCACCTACTTTCGACGTCAACGTGAAATAACCAATCACAAAAAGCAGGTGGCAGCACATTGCAGTAAGGGTGTATAAAAGATGTCCTAGGGCATCGGTAAAGCTTTTCAATCGTTGGCGTAATGCAGAAACGTAGCGATTTATCCGACGCTAAAAGGGAATGATTATTGGCTTTCGGGTCAAGGAAGCATTTCGGAGAACTGCTAATTTTGTGAACTGTTCGCGTGCCGCATGGTAAGTATACCGTGCATGGCAAAATGGCACTATCAAAATCAGCGGCGTGGCACATGTGGTGCACCATGGGCTGTAGACGACAGAGGAGAACAAAGGCTACAGAGATGCGATCGGCGAACGCGTGCAACGTGCAACTGACCGCCCAGATGAACCAAGGGGCTACCAACAGTGTATCCTCAACAACGGTTCAACGAACGTTGCTGCGTTGGGCCTCCGCAGCAGACGCCTGGTTAATGCACCTATGCTGACTGCTGTTCATCGGCTACGAAGACTGGAATTTGCACGCCAGTACCGAAACCGGACGTCTGGAGAGTGGCGACAGGTGGCTTTTTCCGATGAATCCGTTTTATGCTCAAGTCGGACAGATGGACGTTGACGACGGCGCGTGAAACGCAGCAAACACCCTGCAACAATTGCCGGAAGGATTCAAGCTGGAGGAGGGAGCATTATGGTTTGGGGAATATTTTCCTGGCAGTCACTGGGTGCACTCATCATTGTGAAAGGCACGATGGATCAGCACAAGTACACATCTGTCCTTGCGGACCATGTCCCCTCCTACATGCGAATTATTTTCCTCAGAATGATGGCATCTACCAGCAGGACAATGCGAGGTGTCATACAGCTCGCAATGTGTGTGCGTGGTTCGAAGAGAACCAGGATGAGTTTACCGTACTCCCTGGCCAGCAAACTCACAGAATTTAAACCCAATCGAGAATCTGTGGGACCACCTCGATAGGGTTGTTCGCGCCATGGATTCTCAACCGTGTAATCTAGCGCAGCTGGCCATGGCACTGGAGTCGGCATGGCTCAACATCCCAATGAACACCTTCATATTGACTCTCTTTCCTGCGTCTCGCAGCGGTCCGCTGTGCCAAATGAAGTTTTCTGGCTTTTTGACAGGTGGTCACATTAATGTGACTGACTGTAGTATATATGTTGTTCTAACGCAGAGGCAATAAGAGACAGTTTTTTTATGGGTAGGATTGTCAGCCCTGTCCAACGCTCGTGTCTGGGGGGCTTCAATTTAAGAGTGGATTCCAAACCCTGCAGATATTGGTAGCCACACTGGACTCGGAAATAAGCCGCAGCATCGGGCGGCGCCGGTGCGGTAGTCACTAAAGCCATCAGGCCTTCATCACAGTAATTTCTATATTAAAAACATGAATAATATAATTGCGATATCAACAAAAAAACTTTCAAAATAAGTCAGTTAATCACAATAATTCTGATATTCTAGGTTTAAATCACTATTTGGTAAATAATTTATCGTAATATTTTGGTATTTTCAAAATGAATCCAAGGTCAAATAAGATTATTGTTTTTTCTTTTAATCTTGGGGGGTACGAGTTACGATTAAATAACAAGAATTATTCTATGAATCTTGATTTTTATCAAGTCTAAAGGTTTTAAACATTAATTTTTAATTGTTTTTACATATTTTATTTTTACATTTACCGAAAATACATAATAAATCATCTGTTCACTTCACATTAGATAAATATTCTATGAGCGACTATCTTATCATTCAATTGTTTCAGTTCATTATTATAATGAAAATTATTATAATAATGAAAAAAATAGAAATAGTAAAATCTTTATTATTTAAGAAAAGGTAGCGATTTTCAAAAAGATATTTCAAAATATTTTTACGTAACAAATTTACTCAAATTTTTGCATTTGTGTGCACATTTCTATGCAGTAAGATTTAAATTTTTGAAAGTATTATAAAGAAGATAATTAAAAAGTATTTTATTAAAATATTTTTACAGTACATCTTTAAAAAATTTATTGCAAATTCCCAAATTTATACTCCTTTCATAGTTTATTCATCAATAATTGAAAACTTTTTTTAGATGCTTATATTCAAGTTTTTAAATATGAACATTGCTAGAAAATCTTTTAATTTTTTTATTCACTAGAAGTAAACAAATTGAAAACTACACTCATTCCATAAATTAAGGATAATTCAGAATCACACAGAATTGAACTCTAAAATAAATTTCCCCCTGTGGGAATTATCACACATCTTGAAGAAGAATATGCAAATTGAAACCACCAGATGGCGCGGATGGTACGTCACAAAGTGTAAAGAGAGGTATATAAGGAATGGTGGAAAAGAAGTAAGATTGTTCAGAAGCGCTTTAAAAAGCCTTTTGCAATAACCGCATAGTTATGGCACAAAGGAATTATAGGACTTACGTGGATTATCGGACGACTGCAATGTGGCCGTACCAGCTGGAAGTATCCGAGGAACTTGGAATCGCCGTGTCATCTCCAGGCTTTGGCAACGATTAAGATGATGGTAATGTGAGTAGATGTTACAGCACAGGTCACCCCGAGTTACAACGCCGAATGAGGACCTGTATTTAGCAGTTACTGACAAAAGAAACAGACGTGAGCACAGCTTCAGACCTGTCTCGTCAGCTCTCTTCAGCTACCGGTACGACAGTTTCAAGGCAGACAGTGTACAGACGCTAGGGCACATTGATCTATATGCTCGTAGGCCTGTCAGATGTGTTCCACTTACCGCAACTCACTGTCGCCTGCGATTAACCTGGAGTAGAGAGAGCATGCATTGTGGACACCGCAACAGTGGTCTTGTGTGATGTTTTCCGACGAGTCCAGGTTTAGTTTGCAGTCTACTTCTCGCCGGACTTTCATATGGAGAGCGCCAGGTACCCGTTACCACCAAGAGAACCCCATTGAACGACGCCGTTACGGTGGTGCAGGATGGCTCGTTTGGGGAGGAATTATTCTTGGTTCCAGAACTGACCTGCATGTTCAGAGTGTAACGATGACAGGCCACATCTATCGGGATGTCATTCTGGAACAACATGTACGTTTGTTTCGGTCCGCCATGGGTGCTGAATTTCTGTTTATGGATGACAACGCCCGTCCTCACCGCGCAAACATTGTAGACGAATGCCTTCAATTGGAGGATATCACCCGTATGGATTGGCCAGCATACTCGCCGGACTCGAATCCAATAGAGCACGTGTGGGATATGCTTGGCCGACGAATTGCAGCCCGTCAACCCCTCACCTATCAACCGGAACTTCCGGAGGGCATTGCTTGATGAGTGGTGTAATATTCCCCAAGATCAGATTGATAATTTGATACTCAGCATGCCTAGGCGTTGTAAGGCCTGTATTGCATCGTCCGGGAGACATACTCCATATTAACCATCATACTAACCATGTTATACTGTTTTTTGTAAATAGGTTCTTTTTTGAAATTTGCTCCAGGAGTAAAAATCGTAATTTTTATTAATTATGTCAAACATATAGCATCTTTTTTTTGCTCTTTACCTTTTTGTTTAATAAATAGACTTTACAAATAAGTCAAATTTGTTTTGCTTCTGTCTCTTTCTTTGCCTGAACTTCATTATCCTTAATTTATGGACATGAGTGTAAATTACAACGCAACAACAATTGTAAGTTAAAACACAACAAAAGTCATCTTTATTTTCCATAGAATGAGAATAACGTTGCCAATTTCGCGTAACTAAACGTTAACACACACTACACGTGTAAATATAACTTAACGCTACACGTGTAAATATAACAGTATTCCTTAAAAAATAAGGAGTAGATGTTATAAATTTCTTTTTATGACACAGCAGATGGTAAACATACTATTGTGTCCAAAAAGTAAGACCAGATTTAAATTTAAATTTCCGGCATATGGTAATTCAATTTTTTTCTTTTTTAAGTTTTGGCACTGTTCATTAATATCTGTATGAAATTGTACGTCAAAATATTCATTAGTGCTTGAGTTACTTTTGGTTTTGTGAGATGCTAAAACTGATTCCGGCGATTTTCGAAATGTCTCTTCAATCGACTCAAAACGTTGTCCCCGGAGTAGTCTTTGTGTTTAGGGAATTACCAAAAGTAGCACGATGCTCAGTTAGGTGAATACGGTGGTTGTGGATCAATATGGGTTTCAATTTTGGTGGAAATGTCACAAAGAATCAATGCAGTGTGACATGGCGCATTCAGTGTTTTCTGTACCAATCAAGATTTGACGCGTTTGAACCTAAAAACATCTTTTAAAATGAAATCTTGAAATTCCAACATCCTCAGCAAGGTCTCTAATTGTAAATTCACGGTTTACAAGCACCAAATCTTTAATTGTTTTGACGTGAGCTTCGTCGGTTGAGATTGGTGGTCGACCAGAGGACTCTTCGTCTTCAACGCGTTCTCTGTCTTCTTGAATTGTTTTACCACTTCTAAACATTTCTTTCCGATATAGAATTCTCACCGAATGCCTTCTGCATCGTTTCCTACGTTTCCGCCAACAAAATTTAATGCAAGTTCTTTTTGCTCAATTTATTCAGACATTTCAAAATCGCCGGAATCAGTTTAAGCGTCTCACAAAACCAAGCGTAACTCAAACACTAATGTTTATTTTGACGTAAAATTTCACACAGATATCAATGCCGGTGTCAACAACCTAAAAGAAAAAAATTGAAATACCATATGCCCGGGAAATTTAAATTTAAAACTGGTCTTACTTTTTGAACACAGTAGTGTGATGCTCTGTAAACCTCTTTCACACGAAGGCATAACGCGAATGTAAAGGTTCGATCAAATACAAGCCACCACACGCAACACCCGAAACAATCGCTTGAAGATAGACAACTTTTTAATTCTCAAACGCCTGACGCGTCATGTGATTTGTATTGAGAAAGTAAGGATCGTATTAGTAACTGGAACGTAATTCGGCGTAAAGTGACTTCTGTGTGACGCTTCTTCACTACGCTTTGGTGTGAACGACACTTAAGGGTTTTTTTAATTAAAGTTTACATTTATAAATATTTATTACTCATTGTATCCCTACAGCAAAAAAAGAAATCCTAAACGTGTACTTACACCAGCTTACGAATCACCAAAAGAGTTTTATGTGTTAAATTCATCTTTTCCTTTAAGCAAAAAATATTGATAGTAGTTTTTCCTTATGAATTCCTTTAGCCTCATGCAAAGTGTAAAATTGGTAAAATATGTGATTTAGTTTATTAATAAATATCTATACATCATTGCTAACATTGCATTTGTTGCAGAATAATGACGCATGGAAGTTAATAAATAATAAATTGCATGCGTTTTAGAAACTAAAGAATCTGGGTTCTAAACCGGCCAACGAAACCAAGAAGAACATTTTTTACGACATGGTTCACTTCTCGTCCGAAGACTAATTTCGAGAAGACTTATTTTCTTTTTTCACCCCTAACTCTTCTGGAATATTGTTCTTTCTGAATTGTATTGCAGACATGGGGGCAATTTCAGCTCTCTGATTGATTCCCGGGTAAAACTGTAGCTTTTCTCACATATGCTTGAGAGTGACTTATTACCACACGGCATTTGAAAGCTCAATACACCATGGCGTAACTTTTGTAGATAAATACCTCTAAAAAGAGAGAAACTGGAGATAACAAATAATTTTAGATAGTCATCTCTCACCTAGTAAACTTGAAAAAAAAAAGGCTATTAAAGTAAACCAGATTAAAAATTTCTTCCTTTTCAATTTTTAAATATTCCTGTATCAAAAATATTCTGTCAAATTAATCATTTAAATATATGGGAATTTCATTAAAGTAAACGTGGAACATAAAAATAATTACTTTAATACTCACGTGAAATTAAGCATTTCTCGCAAACTTTTGGAACAATGGTTTGTAAAACAATTTAGTAAGAAAACTATGAGCATGCTTTTCAACAATTTATCCTTAATACTGTTTACGGTTTTTATAAACAATTTGAAAAACAATTAAATAATTGTTGAAAGAGGAAAATAGCATTATCATGTAAAATGCCCATATTTTTTGACTTATATGTTTTTACTTATTTTAATGGTTATTCAATTTATTAAGACAATTTGAACTATAAGGAGCAATATTTTGTTCCTTATAGTGAGTTTATTACTTCTAATCAAGTTTTTTTTATTCTATTGTCTACATTTTAAAAATATTCTACACGTCCAGTTAAATAAGTAATTACATCCCTTCCTACGTTTTTTTTTAAACCTTTTTTATTATTCTCGATGATTTATTTGATTTCCCTGTTTGAAATTGGGATACATTGTCTCGATCAAAATTATTTATCCTTATGGTTTAAAAAATTATTTTAAGCACACATTATTCAGATCTCAAAATGTGATTTATAAATTAATTTTAACCTAGAACATAGTTACATCTAGAATGTACCTTATAATTGTAGTTTAATTGGAACTTTCTATTTGTTTCTCGGTGAATTTGAAAGCAAAAAAAATTATTTTTAAAACTAAAAAATAATTCATTTTTACTTTGAAAATCTTTAAAGTATATATTTAATAAAATCTCAATTATTATTAATGTATAAAAGATAAAAATATTATAGGGAAGGCGGTGCAAGAGAAAACATTTAAATATTTTTAACATTATAGAAAATTATACTAACCAAAGGAATACATGTATTTGAACAAATAAATTATTTATACTTTGAATTCCTTTAATACAATTTAAATAGATTAATTTTTAAATATCAGATTAATAATCCTTGTAACCGTCCGAGTTGTTACTAATTGTAAGTCAAGTCAATATATCACAAACACGAGCATAGAAAGTGAGATGAAGCGGTCGTTAGGAAGAGAGACAGAACAACAACAACAAAAATAAAATGCAATGCTATTTGCAACCTATTATTTTAGACTTTTATTACTTAAGAAAATCTTTAAATCATTTGCTACGCAAACTAATATTGTGTCCTTTTCCCAATTCTGAAAGATGGTTTGCTAACACAATAAATAGATAAAAGCTATATTTCTAAATATCTAGAATAACTTTGGTTTGGCTTACTTAAATGTTATACACTCAAGAGCCAAAACATTAGGATCACCTGTCAATAACGAGTGGTCCCACCTTTGGCGCGCAACACAACTTCATCTCGCCTTGCCATGGATGCCCCAAGTACTTGGTAGATGGCGGAGACAGATTGTACCAGATGTTTAAACAACGGTCACCCAAATCCGAGATATTGCGAATTGGCAGTCTTTGAAATCTGAGCTGCCGTCCCAGGACATCCCAAATGTGTTCTATCCGATTGTGATCCGGTGAGTTAGGCGGCCAGGACATTAACTGGAATTCAGTATCATGTTCCTGGAACCCTCCAACACAATTTTAGCCTTGTGACAAGGGGCGTTGTCCTGCTGGAACATTCCATTTCCAGCTGGAAAAACAGAGGCCATGTAAGGGTGCAACTGGTCCGCAATGAGGTTCAGATACCCTGTAGCATTCATAGTCTGCTCTACCACAACCACGGGTCCCAGAGAGCCCAAGAGAACGTCCCCCAAAGCATAATACCGCCACCATCGGCCTGTGCATGACCTACTGTACATTGAGGGAGCAACTGTTCGCCTGGAAGACGGCGTATCATGACACGGCCATTGGCGTGATGAATGACAAACCATGATACATCTGACCAGGCAACTCTCTCCCACTGATCCATGGACCAGTCGCGATGTTCCTGGGCCCAGCGCAGGCGCAGTTGGTGAGGACGCTTGGTCAGCAAAGGCACACGAGTGGGACGTTTGCTGTGTAGCCCCATATCCAACAGTGTCCGCTGAACAGTGTGATCCGATACTATTCTATTTGGCCCTGCATTGTATTGGGCTGTCAGCTGAGCCACTGTCTGGCTCCGGTTTTGCTTCACCATGCGAGACACTCTCCGACGACCTTTTTCTTTGATAGCGTGTGGACGTCCAACACCATGTCGTCTACTGCTGGTTTCACCGTCATTCATCCTCTTTGCATAAGTACTAACAACTGTAGATCGCGAACAACCCACGAGTCGTGCAGTTTCGGAAATACTTGTTCCGAGCCTTCGAGTCATTACAATCTGCCCTCTATCAAAGTCGCTTAGATCCGCAGCCTATCCCATCCCACACAGAAGTAAGTGAAAGAATGATTCTTCAGACTCTCCAGCAGCAGTTAAATACCACTTCCCCCTGATCACGTGCCTTCTACGTCATCCAGGCGAGTTCATTGCAAAATGGGTGGTCATAATATTTTGGCTCTTGAGTGTATGTATTACTTATAACGTAATATGTAAGTAAAATATCTATAGAGCCATAGATAATAGGGATATCAAATAAACTCAAATGATAAAACCTATTCGTTTTTGTGGCATATTCTGCAACCTTTTTTTTCACTTTTTTTTTTGCTCTCTTTACGACCATGACTGGAGAGCACGTCAGCATATGCGCAATTGTTCTTAACTGTTTCCCCTTTTTGTGTTACAGTAATTGTTTTGTACATTCTTTACTGTATTGGTCTGATTATCAATTAATGACCGAGTGGTCGGAGATGGCATAATGCAATACAATTAACATAACTATTTCCTATCTGCCAAATTTTCTGTAATAATAGCCTTAGTGAAAATAATTTTTAAAAATATTAAAACATCTACTTCCCTATAAAAAAGC
The DNA here is from genome assembly GCA_021605095.1 of Caerostris extrusa. NCBI lineage: Eukaryota > Metazoa > Arthropoda > Arachnida > Araneae > Araneidae > Caerostris > Caerostris extrusa. Next base: position 42,232 of record BPLR01006763.1, read on the forward strand.
ATAAATGTCATATTTTCAAATTGCTATAGCATCTTTGTAAAGAGACGAAAGGAGTTCAATGAATTAAAAAGTTATACGTTGCTTCTAATGATATGTAATAAAATAGAATTTTATTGAATGCAAATTTTTTTTTTTTAATATATGGTACAAAACTAAATTTTAAAAAAAAAAAATAATAATAAACTTTTTACGCTTTTTAAAATTTAGTTTAAAGTATTGGTAAATCATTTTCAAAAGTCAAATAAAATAGTGCATTGTGTTAAAAGATAAAATACTTTTATGTAAATGCTTTCCTTCGTAAAATCATAAATTTCGAGAAAATAGAATAAAAAATGACATTTAAAAATATACAGAATGCCACATCTATGAAATGTAAATGTAAATTGGCGACAATCACGTTTTTTAATAAATTTAATTAATTTATTAAAAAACGTTAATTTAAAGATAAAACGTCACGTTAATTTAAAAATCTGAATGTTTTTTTTTAAATTAGTTGGAAACTTTACACATTTTATCTTTTTGTTAATTTGAGTGCTGCATCGATCAGTAGGATTGGATTCTGATAGAGGGGGAACAACTGAGATCTGTTTACTTGGTGGCAACCGTTGATGTGTTTGGAGGAACCATATTTAGTGCATCTATAATACCATTCTTTGCATCAGTTGCAATATCAAATAATTTGCCCTGCATGTATTTACACGATGCACTGCAAATTTATATTATAAAAAAAAAAAATATGTGGGTTGTAATAGAAATCAAGAATTTTCGGAACTGCAAATTAATGAATTTTGAAGAAATTACGTTCTGCCCAACATGAGATTTCACAATTTATAAAACACGAATCATGCAATGAATATATTTAATGTAAACTACAAAAACAAAACAGTTTATTTTAACAAAGTGGAGTATACAAATCAATGAATTTAGATCTTTAATGAACAATTGAAAATTCCATCACTATTGTCTGCGTCGGAACTTGATGCGGGCGGGTTGAGACGATTGGAGACTTTGAGTCTCGCGACGGAAGCACTTGGTCTCTCGAGTCCAGAGAGTGAAGGAGAAGCTTCTCAGAATGTGACACACCAGGACTTTCACTTCCATCTCTCCAAAGACCCGTCCTATGCAAAAGACAAATATATTTTTTCTTTCAAGAAAATGAAAAAAGACGTGAATTTTATGGTGCTGTGCAGAAAAACAAAAAAATTATGGTGACGAATTCTTAATCGGATTAAAATCAATGATAAAATTTTTTTTTAATAACTAATTGCTTTACATCCTTAAAATCTAGAATCTTCATTACCTGCTACACGATGATTACATGAAGATTTCAAATTGCTGTAAATGCAAATTCTGTTCTTTCGTCATCAAATCCTATGAACGGCGCATTCTTTGAAACACAGTTTTTTTCTATAATTCTACATGCTTGTGTGAATAATATTGCTAAAGCTAAAAAGGAATTTAAGTAAAAATTCATTGTTGATTTAAAAGTTAGAAAATTGATTATTGTGTATTATTAGATATATCAATTTTGTGATGGGTCCGTTAACCCAGTATTGTGTATGTGTCTTCATATGTATGTGTGTGTAATAAGTCAATAAATGGTTAACTTGCATTATACAGAATTTATTTATGTAAAATCGATGTATAAATTAATATAATGGAAATTGTCAGTAAAATTAATTCATTTATATTAAAATTACATTTTACGGATTTTGGTAAATTTATATATCATTTATTATTATTATTTTATTTTGGTAAACTTATTTCGAAACTATTCTAAATTTATATCGAAATACTCGAATTCATCTTTATATGACGCATTCTACTTTCGGAAAAAACTAGTTTTGAAATTTTAGTTATTTTTGAAGAGAATTCAGTAAATGTTATGGTTTTTAGTTCTAAATATGTATCCTGTGTGCCAAATTTGTTAATATCGTTTATAATACCTTTCTGTGGTATTTAGGTTTTATGCGCATGGGTTGATGAAAATCAGCAGTCATATGTGATAATTATTTACGAGAAAGCCTGTGTAAAGTTGTCTGTTTAACAAATATTAAATAGAAAACAATTTTTAATTGAAATTTCAATAATTCAGCTATCAAAATTTAAAATAATTCCAGCTATCTCTTGTCATTTTTTTTTAAAGAAGCATCTTTTATTTGGATTTTTTTACTTGATATTGTGTTCTCATACAGCTGACAAAGTTATAGATTTTTATGTTCAGATTCAAACGTACACACTCATTTCATTCATGAAAAATTAGATATGGAACAATTTACGATAAAACAACACAAACAATTAATTAACATAGCATATGCACACAAAAAAAAAAACAACATTTTCAATGAAATTTTGTGATTTATCCCAGTTAGCGGAGAATAGATTAGAGTCGTAGAATGCAGATAAAATTATGGGTTATCAATAATATTAACTTCAATTTATTTACATGACATCTTTTCCTTTCAAAATCTATTGAAGGCTGAATCACTATTTAATATTTGTTTTAGTAATTAAAATAAAATGGATTTTAAGGATATAATTGATTGAAGTCTCACAAATGAAACAAAATAAAATGTCTGTATATTTGTATCATAGAAATAATGTTGTATAAAAATAAATATAGGAAAGTTGCTTGATTTTTAAAATGTATTCTGCTATATTAAGAATTTTTTCATGTTATTACCCATGCAGTTTCTCGGTCCCGCAGCAAAAGGAATGTACGCGCACTCAGGAATATGCGAGCTGTTTTCCGGTAGAAATCGGTCCGGATCAAACTTCTCTGGATCGGGAAACACGTCTTCATCTCTGTGCACCAAGAAAGGTGACACAATAACAGTTGTTCTTTTAGGTATTTTGCAACCACCTGGAAAATGCTCAATGTTTCATAGTTTGTTAAATCATAAATTTTATAAAATGAAATATTAAATCATAGAAATGTTAAAAAAAAAAAAAAAATTAAACTTTAAATTAATAAATTTTTTTTAAATTTCCAGTCAATATATTATTTTTCTTAAAATTTTATGCTTTATTTTACGTTTATGAAATTTAAGGACGTAATGTACGTAAATAAGATGTGCAGTTTATTTCAAAAGGTTGATTTGTGAAATGAAGGTTTATATACATTTATATTATATAAGAAGAGAAGTAAGGGGAAAAAAAAAAATATCTTACAAATGCTCAGAAATCTTTCTGCCAATGCAAGGTCCTGGAGGATAGAGTCGATTACCCTCCTGAAACAATGATTTTTAAAAAATTACAGATGGCACAAAAATATTTAAAGATATTTTTGTAAGCACTGCAATAAAAATCATTTAACAACGTTATGTATTTCGATAGATTGAATACGACAGCTGAATAATTGGAATGAATATTATTTAACATTCCGTAAAATTATCCTTTAAAATATGATGAAAAGCTTGTATTAAACGTACACGAGTAATTCTTTTGCCCAAATTTTCATAAATATTTTTTTTTTTTCAATTCAAGCAAAATAAATGTAATTTTAAATTGTATAGATAGAAACTCTAACAATATCACTAAATTTCGCTGTAAGACATATGAAAACCACAGCTTATTCTCCAATTTTTTTTTACGTTCTTCTGATATTCCACATTGAATATCATTGTAAATTGGTATAAAAGTTATTTAAGCTGTAGCGATTGCAATTTCTAAAGAAATGGGAATGCTAATGAAAGTTCTTACATTTTTAATTGATTACCTGCAACCAGGGGGAGAGTAAAATTTAAATTTTTTTAAAACCCAAGATAAAGCTCGAAAAATTCCTAACATTTACCTTTACTTTAAGAAAACGATTGCTATTAATATATAAAGTTACATAATTTTGATTAGATCATATACAATTTTTTTACTCATACCTATCGTCAACGTCTCTTGGTGATTTAGGATTTTCTTTAAGTATTGTTTACTAATAGCAACACTTTCCAAAATTTTAGCAGTTCTCTTTTAGTGCCCATCTTGTACAATCTTTATTGTGTCTTGTGATTGCTTGTAATGCGCCTTGTATCGATCGTTTAGTGTATTTGTTTTCAAATAATTCTTCTGATTAGATTTCACACATTTACAGCAGAGGTCTCCAAAGTGTGATATGACGTAGGCTCACTTTGGAGTGCATGGCAAATCATCACATGAGTGCGAGATTCTCTCATTAGTCATTTTGTCTGGTTTCAGAAGATTTGGGGAAGATCAAAAGCTTAAATGCTTCGGTTCTAAAATTGATGAACATGAAGACTTATGCGATGCTTTGATTTTTTGAGAATAACTCTGTTCGTCGAAGAACAGCTCACCTGCTCAACAAGTAGGCAAAACAAAATTCTTCGTGCACATGCGTATTAAAGCAGGTGAATTTTGAAGTTGAGCTTCCCAGACGCCTGTGTCTGCTTTCACGTCCAAGCCGCACAGTGGAAGATTCTCCCACTGCCGGACAAATTCTGCGATTTTAAATCGTATTCTTCTTTGGAGCCGAATTAACGATCGCAAAATGACGATTATTAGTTCTATTTATTCTTTTACTCAAGGACATTATAAACAACCTTTTTTATTACGATTTACGCATCACGTAATTTTTTTTAACATATGGCCAATTCTTGCTTCATTCTTGTTTTTTGCGTTGATCTCATTTTCACTTTAAAACTTTTCTGTAATTACCATTTTTAATCGGAAAACAAATTTAAATCTACACATTTTTTGTTTAAACTAGAGTTAATTGCTTTTTTATTTGTTAATAATTATTAAGACATATTTCGTAAAACATTATCATAATCGCCATTTATAATCGATTCATTTCGACCCATAAAAACTTTTTTTCTAATTCGCACTATAATTCTAATCTGTTACATGATACAAAAATGTTAATTTTTTCTATTTTACATTCATCAATTCTAATTTTAGTACTTGGTTATATCTGTTTCCACTGTTTACTTTTATTCACTGTGTGGTAAATATATCTCAGGGGTACACACAAATATACTTTGGGATACGACAAAGAAATAGGACCACTACTACAGTATTTTGACGAATTCTAATATCAATACTTTAAAAATTCTCAAGATTTAATACTATTATGATAGTGAGTTGACTTTCGGAGCGCTAAAAGTGAGTACTAGTGTTAATACTGATATTTGATCTATCATGAAGAAATGCATATTATTTTATGAAACCTAAGGCATATATCAAGTAGCCAATATTAACACGCAATTTATAAACAACATTGAAAAACATGCAATATTCAAGCTGGCCATTTAAAAAAAATCGTTGCATTTAATGATAACCGTTTAGAATCCTATCTTGAAGATTGTTTCTTTATATCAAAAGATAAAAAGCCACACACCACTGGCAAAAGGGTTTGTAATATTTGTATTAATAAAAGCGAAGATAATTCACGGGAAATACATTTTGAGAAACTAAAATGTATCAATTTGGCAGCAAACAGCGTTACTAGGTGTACAGATATTATTGCTCAAATTTTAAGGAAACAATTATTTAAAAAATTATCAAGAGGGAAAATTTTCCTATACCCATAGATGAGAGTACAGATGTCGCTCAATGGTATTTATTAAATATTTTTTTAATAATGTGCTGCACAAAAAACGATCTTTTGTGAGCACATAAAAACAATGTGCAGTGCCTGATATTATCAGTGTTGTTAATTTTGTAAAAGCAGGACTCTTGAATATAATAATGCTTTCCTAATTTGCATATCTATTATATAGTACACAGTAATTAATTAATTCTTTCTGTGGAGGAGATCAAAAAATATTAGAGAGCACTTCATAAGAAGACAAATCTAGAAATTTTGTTCCATTACACGAAATGGGAAACATTTTAACATATTTTATACTGAAATGAATTCACCAATTACACCTCATGTGAAATTTAAGAAAGCTGATGGATAAAACCCTTTTTCCTGCTCGGAATTGGATCTCACCTTTAGGACGCACTCCAGGCATGTGAGTTCGTTGAGATCGCCGACCGAAAGAGCAGCTGTCAGCTCCCAATGCGATGTCCAGCTCTTGGTGTATCTTCTCCTGCACATTAGGGTGCAGGCCTATCAAGTATAGCGCCCACTTAACTGCGACCGCAATGGTATCTTGACCCTACAAATCGACGTAGAAGATGTAATTCACAAATATACACTAAAAATATATTTGCATTTTTTTCACATTGGACCATTTAAAATAACAGTAGTCTAATATCTATGTAGTTATTTCCGCCTTACGTCAACATTCTTCGTTTTTTATTGGTTTAAAAAACGGTTTCTGAAGTCTTATTTAGATGTTTTGAGTTTATTTTGGAAAAACATGAAAAATTATATTGAAAAATTTTGAAAAAAATAAAATAAAATCATCTGAATTTTTTTATTTATATAATTTGTACTTATGTCATTTTTATCCGTGTCTGTAGCCCTATAATACCACCATAATAAATGTTATGTTATAATTATATAAACACGATTTATAAAAATATATCGCATGTGAGAAAATTAAACGCACAAGAAAACACCTACAAATAAAAAATATAACATATAGGACACATAATATAATACCTTGAGTAAATTAATTAAAACGGAAAAGGAAAATTGATTAACATTTAAATATATTTGCAGGAGAATTTGAAATTTTGAACCATCGAATTGTGATTGAAAAATATTTTGACAGTTTGCTTTATTTTTCCAAGAAAAATTAGGATATTGACGAATGCCAGATGATGAGAGAATGATTAGTTTAAAAAAATCATATCATTCATTGTTTACTTCGTTGATGTCATCTTTTTTGTGTGTGTGCATATCATCTTGCGTCAAATCTTGTCTTCGCTTATTAAAAAAATAAAATAGGCGATCGTAAATCGTATGCAGTTTTTAGAAGTTCGCCCATTTATTTTTTTAAACATCCAGTTGTTAATCTCTCAGAGTTCAGCATGATGCAGGACACTCTATTTAAGCAAACAATCTTATGCGACTTTTTCCTGTGAATCCATCTTCAAAAAATATTTTCAAAACATTCTTTGTATCTATTGGTATGCGATAATTTCCACTCAGAAGTAAAGATTCCTGTTGCATAATTTCGGGATAACAGGTGTCAGAATAATAAATAATTTAATTAGGCTGATATGTTATTTGGAATTTGGAGTATTATTTATTTGGAAGTATTCTCCTCATTTTCTAATTTATAAATAATGTTTTCCAAAAATTGTCATACATTTGTGATTCATTGTTAACTCATTAATTGTGATAATTTGTTTTAACCTATTTTTTGCTGTATTCATGCAGATAAATAAATACATTTTTTATTATTTAAGATTTTAGATGAGTTTCAGAATTTTTCAAACTGCTTAAGGGGTAATAGTTTACAATATTTATATTTCGGAATAAAAAATACATATTAAAACTACAACTTTAAAGAAAATCATATTTTCTCACATTTAATAACTACACTTAATACAGGAATTGATTCAGGAGAGATTAGGACGTTTGTATCTGGATCAAGATTCGTATCTCAAAATATTTTTGAGGTATATGCCGTTGAACATCTTGTGTCCTTAATTTAAAGTCGACTTTTCAAAAAGTTGGCGGAACTCAAATATTTTTGTAGTCTGAGTTGGTCAACACTATGGGAGTTCCGCTAGAAAGTCACCAAGAGAAACACACGAACATTTTGTTGATTTCACAGAATAACAATCTCCTTTGCCTGGATTTGAGAAGAGGAGAATGTAAGATTACCCGAGAAGATATTCACCCTAAACAGCAATTGCAATTAAAACCAACGTTGTCTCACTCTGTTTATGGTTTCTTTAGTTGAACACATTTTTAGGCTATTATATGTTTGTCTGTGATGAATAATATATGTAAATGAGGAATTTAACCCCACGATAAATGTGTCCACTTCTTGTCTGATCCCTTCCTCGTCGAATAGGCCCACTTTGTGAAGGCGTCTGGCCACAGTAAACCGCGACACTTGTCGCCCTGTTGCTGTACAGAGTTGCTGAGCAATGGCGCTTGCTGACTGTTGTCGGCCTCTTTTCGCCTGCAGGACGATATATTGGTCATCTCCTGCAGTTGTCTACCTCGGGCGGTCACCACCAACCTTTCTAATAGGTTTCTGTGGTTTGGAACGCTTTCAAGCGCGCGAAACGACACTTTTGTTGATTCCGAACTCTGCAGCTTCACTGGTGACAGTACCCCCCTCCTCCAGTTTTCCGGTCATTCTTCCACGTTGTGAAGTCATCCAGGTGATTTCTTCTAGCCATATTTCCCGAACTGACTCACTGGCACTTGCAGCGAATATGTTGAATTGCGTCTCCGTCCATCCTTTTATTCTACCGTTGAGCTGCACGCGGCGACAACACGCGTTTTGCGTACTCTCACGTCGCCTCCGGCGTTTCGTTCCTGATATTTGCATACGCATGACGTTTTTTACTGACTTACGTGTTCATTGTACTAAACTCCAGACCTCCTTTTCTGCAATTTCATGGCTATCTGCTAAATGTTTACATCGTTGCTTAAGTTTTGCACACCAGTGAAAATTTAATGAATGTCCTGCCTTGAAGCAGTGCTCTCCGTCGAAGTCAGATTTCTACCTACGTGTGTTCCATCACAATAGAATCTGACCCTTTTCCTCCATTCAAATTAAAGTGGCAAGTAAGTGACTATTCATGTGATATTAATCCCGCACTGTAGGAAATTGATGATGATATGACACATACTTTGCAGGTATAAAACACGAATTTATTAAACGCATAGCGGTTTGAAAAAAAGGTTAATTTTTATATTTTTGAAGGAACAACGCCTAAGTATTTTTCTGTATAAAGAATTTATCTTTTACATTAGACTGTGTTCTCCTTTCAGTTAAGACCTCACAGCTTAACAGCTCTGTCTCATAGCAACAGTAAATATACCAGCGGCATTAAATTGAAAATAAATTAATGTTATTTTCTTAATAATTAAAATAATCATTATTGCATTCTTTTTAATCTGTAGAAGAATCGCGTAAAATTAAAAAAAAGGAAAAATATGTTTTGTTTTGTAGAAATGTCAGTTTTATTTCTGTGGTTAATCTAGTTTTTTTGTTATTGAATTGAATTTTTTTTTATTTGTTATTGTTTTTTTGTTATATTTTCTTTTTGAACTATGAATGTGTCGGTCCCTTATTTTGTTTTGCATATTTCGTACATTTGATTAAACATGGCATGATTAAAGATGTGTAAATTACATTTACCTATATTCATATTCTGCATTTACATTTTTTTACATTACCTGCCTTTTTTACCCTACATTTTTATATTCTTGAGATATTTTTTTATAAATATTTTCTAATGTTTTCATGTAATGGACGGGAACTCAGACAAGATCGTATCACATTTGCATTAAGAAAAGTTTTAATCTGGCATCTAGTTTTGTTTGATAATTCTATTTTTTTTATTTCAGATTTTTTATTTCGTTTTATGTAACATTTATCTGTGAACAACATTCGTTCAAAAATGTAAAAGAGTCTTAGTGCTGTAACATTAATATTTCTATACTTTCATTTTGAAATGTTTGTTATAAATTGATAACGTTTTATTTAGTATATCAAGACATATGACGTTTTCAAATCTAATAAAATTCGTTTTAATACTGTAACAATATCTTTTTTAAATTTGTGTACATTTTACTGGTAATTTTTTTCCATTTATGTAAATATGCTTTTTACCAAAACTGGATAGTTTAAAAAAATATTTTACAATTAAGGTATTAATCATGATATTTCTTATTCAATAAATATGATTTTTAATTTGATAATTAAATATGTATGCACTGGTGTAAGATAAAGTTCCAACCTCGAAGAAAAATTAATTTAAAAGAATGTGTTACAGACAAGAAATTGGGCTAAATAACATAGCTTTCGACTCAAGTTCCAAGGTTACAGGTTACGAGCAAACACCTTTAAAATGAAATTAATAATTACTGTAATTGGAAACGTATAAATTTGCATGAATTGCATTGTACATGAGTCGCGTGTTATATTTTGGGAAGGTTTTTCTTATTACACTAGGTCTAATAAATCATCAATGATCTGCGCTGAATGTGGAATAACGCTGGCATTTCTGTGCCTATCAGCGGACTATGTCTGAGAAGATTCCAACCCTATAGATTGACACCACTGAAGTCGCAGGTGGTAGTGAATTTGAGATTGAGTGTCATGCAGTAAAAAGAGAATCTTGCACAGCGTTCTTCCCCCAAGTAATTTGTATCGTTCGCTTTGCTGGTGAAGCTGTGTTTAGTTTCATTATTGAGTTTGTGTTTTTCGTTGTTATGGGTACAGTTGATGCATTTGGGACTTGCTTTGCAGTTCTTCCAAGTGTGCTCAGAGCTTCCGCAATTTGTGCGCAGGTCTTTTTCTTCTTTGCAATGCTTGGCCAGATGACCAAACTTGCAACACTTAAAGCATTGCTTCGGGCGAATGTCCTTGTAGGAAATTCTCTCCCAGCCAATGTTCATTTTTGTAGTTTTGGAGAGTATTTTGAAGATCTCCGGTGTAGTTTCAATGATCCAGTTTCGGCCTCTGGATACTCTGAAGTTGTGGATGATTTTTACATCTTGACTTGTTTCCTCAAGTGAGCAGTGTTGTTTAATGCTATTTGCTACTGTTTCTTCTGTGGTCTCATTTGAGACCCCGTAGCAGATTACTTGAGGATTTGTTTGGATGGGTTTCCCTATCTCAAAGTTGGTCTTGACCTCAGGGTTGGAGTCCAACTCCATCAGTAACTTGTCGAGATCAGTTTGGTCAACCGTTTCAATCAGGATGCCTCCTTTCCTTACGTTTGTGACCTTTTTTACTCCAATTTTCACTCTTGTAATGTCGACTGACTTCTGAATGAAGTTCTTTGTGTCGCTAGAGTTGGAGGTGTCATTTTTGGGCTTTATGATGGCCAAGTACTGTTTTCTGGGCTTAATGGCCTGCTTATTTTGTTTGGTCTGATGAATGTTGACCGGTGCTGATTTGACCACCGCTGAGAAGGATGGTTTGTTATTTGTATGTATTTCTTTTGGGTGGCTTTGTTTAACTAAGATTAGCCTATCATTAAAATTCTTTTCCAATTCTGTTAATTTCCCTTCCATATGAGCAAGAAGAGAATTTTTCTCGGCTGTTTTGGTTTTTCCAATTCCATTAGATGGCCCTGCAATTGAGCCATCTTTATGGTTTGGGATGCAAATAGTGAAATGAGGCCCATTGCATTCTCTCTGAAGGCTGCCGGCCTAGGGTAATGCAGTAAAATGAAAATACGCCCAGCCCGAAGGCACACAGACAGATGATCGGTGTCGCGAAAGCAACCCCAACCCCGCACGACAAAAACCTCGGCCCAGCCGCCGTGCACCAGCGCCAGCCAAGTTATGGTGGCCCTTTGCCCCACCATGGGACCAGACCAAAAGCCTAATTTATTAAGTAATAAAAATATTTACAGAGGGTAACATTTTTTAAATGTTACTGGAAAATACAATATATAAAATACAGTGGGCAAATTATATGTGAACAAACAATAAGTATAAAAGACATGTGTACTTAAACAGAAATTTGAAGAGCCGAAAGTTCATACTGGTAGAATGTCAAATAACTGGAAAAAGTCCTAAAGGAAAAAGGAAGAGAGTTCACTTTGTCCTTTCTTATTGTAGGTTGTCTTCGGTGGCACTAAGAGACTCTTCCAGTCTTTGCTTAAGAATAGTCTCCAGTCCAGACCTGACAGAGTTGCTCTGTAAAAGTTGTGGCAGTGCTATGTTTGAAAAGTTTGCTGGGAAATACTTTTGTCGGATTTTCCTCCATTTCGAGCACTGGTAAATCAAATGGAGTCTATCCTCAATCACGTGACCACAGGCACGTTTGGGATCTTTGTTGAAAAACTGTGCTGGTACGAAGCTAAAACCCCGTGACCAGTGAGGAGTTGATTAAGATAAAATTCCCAAGTAATCTGTTGATCTTTATCTTGGGGCAGATTTCATACACCGCTTCTTCCCTTGCAGGAAGTTTGCCATTCATTACTGACATCCTTCATGACAAGAGTTTTGATGTATCTTTTTTGTAATTTAAAAGTGTAGTCAATGTGGTTTTTAGTGGTGGCCATTTGGCATAGGTATCAGCGGCTTCATTTCCTAAGATACCTATATGTGCTTTGGCCCATTTGAAGTTAATATTATGTTGAAAATTTTTAATGCCATCTTTAAGACTTAAAATATTTGGTTCGTAGTTTCTAGGATTAGCAAGTGCCAATAGAGTTGATCTGGAGTCTGTAATGATATCTTCCTCAAGGTTGTTTTTAACTATGTAATTGATGGCCAGTTCTATTGCATGAAGTTCTGCGTGGAAAACGGTTGCCTCATTGTTGAGTCTTGAGTTGGACATGGTGGATCTCAGTCCCGTCCCTAAAGACCACGAAGGAGCTTCCTGTGCTGTTTTCCATCTTTGATCCGTCAGTGTAAATGGAATAGATGGCATTCTCTTGCTGAAAGTAGCTCCATTTAATCTTAAAAAGCTTTCCCATGGAGGAAGTATTTTGGAGATCTTTTCCAAATCATGTGCATTTACGGACATTGTCTCCGGTACTCAGGACTTGATGTTGTTTTAGCAGGTATAGTCGGATCAGGTTCCCGATGATGATGTGAAAGGGGGAACCCCGCCAGGGATGTGAAGGGCGTCTGTTGGAACCGTTCTGTAACATTTGGTAATGTTCAGAAGGCCCATCCTCTGTAGCGAGTTTAATTTGTTGTTATGTCTGGATAGTATCTTTTATACCAAATTTCGTATCCGTAAATGATGATTTTCTCGATAACCTTCCGGTAAATTTTCTTTCTTGACTGACGGATTGAGACCCATGTCCCTGTTGTAATTCTGTTGAGTTTATGAGTAAGATTGTTGACCTTGTCTGCCAGGCTATTGAAATGCAGTCCATGAGAGGTTCTTGCCAATCAGGACTCCCAAGTATTTAATATGTTTGTGATATTTAACGAGATTGTTGCCAATTTTTACCTGGGAATGTGAGAGAGTATCTTTTCCTAGAAACTACAGTAAAAACTCTTTTGTCCTTGTTAATCTTAAGTTGATGATCTTCAATCCAGTTTTGATTTTGTTTAGAGGACCGCTGATGATTTTAGAGAATTGATGAGAGGCTGGAGCGCTGAATAATATCACAACATCTTCGGCGAAAGCTTGGATATGTAAAGAGGGTCCGAGGTCAATCCCCAGAAGTCGTTAATAAAGATGTTCCATAATATAGGTCCAAGCATGAGCCTTGTGGGATACCTATATTATATTTGAGTGTGATGTCTCCTAGGACAACGTTTCTGTCCTCCAGGAAGCGGAATAGAATCTTCTTCAGGTAAAAGGGGATATTAAGTGTAGAGATCTTGTTTTTAAGAAGTGAGCAGCTGGTTGAATTGAAGGCATTAGCAATGTCTATTGAGATAATGCAAGTAAGGCAATTAGAATTTTGAGAGTTTAGAATGAAGTCTTTAATGCATTGAAGCGCGTCTATAGTGGTTCTTTTACTTCCGGAATCCAAACTGGGTGTCAAAAAGGAGGTGCTGTTCTTCCAGGTAATATGTGAGTCTTTCTGCATTGATCTTGTCAGAAAACTCTTGCCCCAACAAGGCAGGATGCAGATCGGCCTGTAATCTTGAGGATGTGCGAGATCTCTGTTGGCTTTTGGGATAAGCATAATCCTCGCCAGCTTCCAGATATATGGGAAGTTACAGTAGTCACGAGAAGGTTGAAAAGGTCGTTAAACCAGGAGGGTTAGCGTAAAAAAGTTCTTTTTACTAGTTCATCTGGGTTTCGTCGATTCCCGCTGCTTTCCTGGGTTTGATTCTTTTCCAAAACCGTCTCTATTTCAGTCGAGGAAATGGGAATAAAAGTTGTCGTCGTTTCCCAAGAGAAAGGGTGGAGCTGCTTGTAGAAGAGTATGCGAAGTGAAAATTGAGGATTTCCAGGTGAGTTTCCTGTATGGATTCTGTGAAGGAGCCATCTTCTTTCTGTATGTGTTTCGAGGAGGTCGCCCTTTTCTTTTTGTCGGAGAGGACTTTGAAATTTTTTCCAAAGAAGTTGCTTGTAGTGATAGTCGAAATGAAATGTTTGAATTTATTAGCTTTTGTATTAAGTATAGCTTCTTATACTCTGCTTGACTTTTCTTGTATGCTTTCTTTTCTACCAGTCTGATGTTGTCATATTTTTCTTTTTGGTACAGTCTTCAAAGTGCTCTAGTCTTGCTTCTCTTGATTTTGTGCTCCTTCGTCCACCATACCGCATTTCTTGGTCTGTTTTTCTGCATGGTTGTTAGTCTTGTTGTTACAGGCTTGTTTAATATCATCTTGAATATTTTCAATCTGTTTTTCAATGTTTCCAGTAGTGTTGGCATTATGTTTTTCGATTGTTTTAGAAAAACACTTTAATAAAAAACCAGTTAAATTGTGTAATTTTAATGTAGAAAGTAGGAGTAGTGATTACATTTTCTATTGTCCATGAAGTCAAGCAGATTGCGGTCACTATTTGTAATATTGTCCGAGATGTTGAGGGAAATTCCTCTTTCAATATTTTTGGTTAGTAGCAGATCGATCCAACTCTGTCCCCTGCTGCAGTCAAAAGTGGGAAGAGAGTTGGCCAGAATTTTCAATGTTAAACTCTAGTTGGTTGCAGAAGTCCATCAGTTTAGCTCCTCTGTCATCTGTGTTTCTCTTTCCCCATACTCTGATTTTGGCATTAAAGTCCCCTACCAAAATAATGTGGTAGTGGTAGTATTTTTAGATCCAAGATTGAATAATGGCAAGATTGATGGATAGGTCTTTGTTAGGCGGACAGTAAGTCGATATGAAGAGGCAATTTTGTCATAGCATTTAAAAAAAATGATAATAACGTTTTCCTGGTCTATGTAAATGATTTGGGTGGTGATGCTGTTTTTGAAGATGTTTTCTGCTTTGGATTCACATTGTTGGCTATTGTTTTGTAGTTTTTCTTGGGATAGCGGTTATTTCATCGTTAAAGGTGTATGGTTCAATCACCGCAGCAATAATGTCATAGTCTTGGGAGATGATGTTTTGATTGTGTTGCGTATTTGCAGCTCTGGAATGTCCGAGATTTATGTGTGCGCCTTTAATAAATTTTTGATCAAAGAGTCTATCCATGATTTGTTTTCTGTGCTATGAAGTTCTTTCCTTTATGGTAAATTTTACATTGTTTATCAATGCAGCTGTGATTTGTTTCGAAGGTTGATTTGAATTTATGGTTGTGTGCCACGCAATTTACACACCTTGGTTTTTCTCTGCAGTTTTTCCAATTGTGGTCTCCCTTTCCACAATTGGTGCAAATTTCTGCTTCACTTGTACATGGCCGAATAAGTATGGCCGAATTTACACACATTTGTAGCAGTGGGTTGGCCTAATGTGCTCTTTAAAATTTATTTTTTCCCAACCGAGGTTGAGTCTTCTTTCTTTGGAGACAATTTTGAAGGCCTTGGGTTCGACCTCTACGATCCAATTGTTGCCTCTCTTTGAAGGGTAATGATGTTTTATTGAGAATTTCTTTTCATCCACAGTTTCTTCCTCAGCGAATTGAGCTTCCAAATATTCAAGTAAGTGCTTTTCCTCCAGGTCCTTGGAAACATCAAAGCAGATTATCTGCGGTTTCCTATCGATTGGTTTGTTTATTGTGAATTTATTTTTAACTCGTCAATCTGTTTGAATTCCTCGATTAGTTTGTCGAGGTCCTCTTCCTCTCGGTTTCTACCAGTAGTCCTCCATTTTTTTATAAATTTGACGTTTTTGATGCCAATTTTAGCCCTCTTAATGTCAATTTTAGATTGGACTGCCGCTTTAGTACTAATTGATGAAGCTGTTGTGTCTATGGGCTTAATAGCCATGAGAAATTTTTGTCCGTTTTCATGGCCGGTTTCTGGCGACTTTTGCTTCGTTCCCTTTTGCTGGGGACCTTGTTGCCGGGTTCTTTTGCCCTGAGTGTGGCCATTTCGGCATATGTGGGAGTTTGTGCCTGTGCGATAGCCATAGCGGGGAGATTCTTCTCCACCTCCCTAGCTACTGCTTCAGAAATTAGGGCCTGATCAGTGCTAGCTTTGCTGGCAAAACTTTTCTCCATTTCCTGGATACGTCCCTCGAGTTGAGCAATATAAGTATTCTGGCTCGCGACTATCTTGACGATAGCCAGAGCGTTGACGCGAAGCATTTTTCTCGATTTTTTCTTTATCTCTTTAGAATCTGACTGTTCTACAATTTTATTGTAGAATGCCAGCGCTTTGATCAAGCTCTCACAATCGAGGTCCATATTGTCCTCCTCGATTGGCAGGGTGGAGATATCAAGATCAGATTCCTCTGCCATGCTAAGTAAAAGAGTTATAACCAGATAAAGTACACTATGGAGACCTGTTTAATATTTGCAAATTGTAGCAAAGAGAAATGATGCAATAAACCACCCCAGTGAGCTGCCCTCCCACACATACCATGAATCTACTTTTAAAAATACTACTAATAATAATAATAATGTACATGAAGACACGATAAATGCTGCACAATACTTTAATGACTATATATACAATAGTAATCAGTAATAAAATAAAACAAATAAGTTAAATAATACAGAAGAGAACCCAATAGAAATCTGAAAACTACCCCCCCAAAAAAGAAAATGGGCAATGAAGCCCCTGAAAATAAACCCCGGCTGAAAAGTAAGCTCGATGACCTGTACATGGGAAAACGAGCATGACAATACCTGAAAATTACCCCCCACCCCATACGCGTGCAGAATAGAAAAACAAACAATGAACTAAAAAGAAACCAGAAAAAGAAAAGCGGAAAGTAAATTAGAATACCTCCCCCTAAGGCGGTTCTGGAAAGAGCAGGATCATAATGGATCAATGTTCAGAAAATAAAAATAAAGTCCGCAATTAGTATACGACCCCAACCGAGAAGGAAAACGCCAACACTAAATGCAAGACCTATACGGCCCTCTAGATCGAGAAGCTTCTCGAAAGGCCACGAAAAGCACTTGTAGAGACAAATCAAAAGTAAGCTGACGCTTCAATTTATGGCTAGTCCCTTAACAAAAGTGACGAAGCACTAAAAATAGGAAAGAGATGGTCCCCTAAAGCTCCCCACCTTGAGTCATCGACCCAGAGCGCGGGAAAGAAACTTTTAGAAGGTAACAGAAAAGAAATGGCGGTAGCACGGATCGCGCGGGTTGCCGAAAAATCAAAATGCCATCCATTCGCAACTAAGCGTCGCAGAAATAAAATGGAGACATAGTTAAAAAGGTAAAACCCTAGAGAACAACATATCAAAAATCAGGAAGAAATATTAAAAATAAAAGGAAATGGCTGTTGAGAGAAAAGTAGAAGGAAAATCCCCACTTTTCTCCCTTCGCCGGAAAATACATCAAAATTAAAGAATTAATAAAAATCACCTAATTTAAACATAGAAAAAAACAAAGTGGGGAAATGATCCGACGGCGATTCTCCATCAGATGACATAAAAAATAAGTAGCTAGCTAGAAAATTACCAGAGATAAGAAAGAGGAAAGGGAAAAGTAGAAAGGATCTACCCTCCCAATCCTCTAAATCAGAAAAAACTAAAAATACATTTTAATTGAGAAAAATTTTCTCAAAAACAATATGTCTAATTAAAGACGAAAACATCTAGATTCATAAATTGAAAGTAATTAAACAATACGAGCATCGGGAGAGCCCGAAATTAGGAAAGAGAGAAGAAAGTATAAAAAACTCCCGAAAAAGAACACAAGAAAAACGTTTATAAAATACAAAACGGAAAATTAAAAGTAGAGAAAATTACTAAAATACAGTCTTAGGCAATTAATAAAAACACCAAAATTAAACATAAAATCATGAAAAAGCAATACAAAATGTAAACAAAAATGAACGCCATACTTGGCGATTTTAAGAATCGCCATAAAATAAAAAATAAAAATTAGCACATAAAAATAATTTCTATACATATAATCACAATAGCAAGTAGATTCCTAATAAAAAATTGTGTGGAGGGACTCACCAGGGTAGTTTTAGAGCTATTAGCCGCTCATTTTCAGACTTAGCGAATTTCGAGAGAGATGGTCAAAAAACACAATGATCTTGAAGAAAACACACAAATGACGAACACACACTTAGGAAATCCTACCGGGTACACCACGCTATTAATAAAAACACACAATAATACTAGGAAACACAAAGATGACACTTTGAATAAGTCGTCAAAGTCGACGGCGCTGGTCGAAAGGAACGCGAAATCAGGGAAGGGATAGGGTCGGAGCTTTTTCCCCCTATTCTCGTCGCACGGAGCAATTAGAAAACACGTCCTACCGGTCTCTCCGGCCTAGGGTAAGGTAATACAGTTTCATCGACCAGTCAAAGAGGCACACGACACCAACGAACAGTGTTGCCACAATAAATCCAGAGTAGCCCAGCCCAGAACCACAGGCGCATGTGATGGTCTGTCACCTCGGTCTTCCGCCGCATCCATGGAACCATGGCGCACGCTGATTTTATTTAAAAACACAAAAATTACGATATATACACAATACAAAAATTGGTTACAGAAGAAGTTCTTGGCTACACATTTATAAGCAAATAGATCTTTGTCTGGGAATATGAATAAAAATGTCCTGAGTAAGGAAGCTACAGTTCATGTTGATAAATTAGTGTTCATTATCCTCAAGAGATCTGAGCAGGGCTTGGAGTTTCCTTTGCAACATGTCCCGAATACCCTGCCTGGATTTCTTGTTGGCGAGAAGGAGCTCTAGGTTGACCTCCTTGTGATTTGGAGGAAGAACCTTCTTCTTATTTTCTCCCATTCGGGGCAGTCATAGATGATGTGTGACCTATCTTCAAAAGAATGGCCACACACACAGGAGGGATCTTTGTCGAAAGTCTGGCCTGGTACGCTCCAATTGTACCGTGGCCTGTGATGATTTGGTTCAGGAAGAAATCTCCCTGAACCCTTTTGATGTTTACATTCTGGAAGAGAGCAAAAACGTCTCTCCCTTTTTGCGAGTGTCTCCAACGGTCTTTCCATTCTTGAATTATATCATTTTTGATCAGGTTTTTGATGGTTTGTGGTTCTATTTTATTGAAGCAGTCAATGTTTGGTAGGTTAGTAGCTGATTTGGCTAGTTCATCTGCTCTTTCATTTCAAGGTGGCCCTTGTGTGCTTTAATCCAGAACAGATGAATTTCGCCAATGAAGTTATAAAGTTTGGTTTTGAGTTCCAGGATTTTGTGGTCAATGCAATTAACGTTCTCTAGCGCAGGCAACACTGATCTAGAGTCGGTGATGATATTTGAGGATGGTAAGCTCTTTGGCAATGCTGCATTTAATGGCCTTATCAATGGCTGTTAATTCGGCCATGTATACCGTTGCCTCATTATTAAGTCTGAAGCATTGGTGATGCACTTCGACATTGCTCTGGTAAGCAACGAAGGCTCCTCCGACTCTGTTGATCATTTTCGAACCATCTGTATAGATCAGTGTGCCCTGAAGTTTATCATTATAGTGGCTCCAGTGGGGAAAATGTTTTGTTCCACGGATGTGCTATTGGCTTTTTAGATATGTTATTACTTCTGGGGGAAGGCAAGATCTTGGGTTGAAATTTCCTTACGAAGGTGCTTTATTTGGAACATCTTGTGGATGTGCTTAATTTGTTTGTCTATTGGAGTTACCCCCGCCAGTACTTGGAAGTGCGTCTGTCGAAACGGTCTTGTAGCACTTAGTGATGCTCAGAGTCCTGACCTTTGCAGTTGTCCGAGTTTGACATCTTGTTCGATTTTTTTGGTACCATATCTCATGACCATAGTGGATGATTCTGCTAATTACTTTGTTGTATATGTCTTTTTTGACAGTAGGATTAAGTCCCAGGTGGCTCGTGTTATTCTGTACAGTTTCTGTTGCAGGCTGTTTTTAATTTGTCTTGAATGGTGTTGAGGTGGAACCCCCAGTTCAATTTTTGGGTCAGTGGAGGCCTAGGTATTTGAGATGCTGCGTGTATTTAATCTTGCTGTTTCAATTTTAATTGCCGGTATGTGTGTATATTTTTATTGGAGAGGATGGTGAAAGAGCTTTTAGAATGGTTGATGGTCATGAGATTGTCCATGGTCCATTTCTCTATTATGGAAAGAGCGTCCTTGCTTTCACTAGTGAAGCAATAAGAGGCTTGAGCATTAATCATCATCAGGACATCATCTGCAAAGGCCTGAACCTTGATGTTGTGGCCAAAATCTTTAAGTAGAAGATCATTGATGAAGACATTCCAAAGGATGGGGCCTAGGCACGACCCTTTTGGAATGCCCTGTTGTACTTTTATGGTCACCTTGATATGATACAATTCTTTTATTGAGGAAGTTACCAGCTGTGCCAACATGAGCCCTGGTCCACATGAAAGTAATGGAATGGAATAATTCGGATGAGATCTTTGACCTTCGAAACATAAGGAGAATTAATTATTCAGTGGATTCCCCAAAGCCAGCAGAGCTGACCTTGAGTCTGAAATGATGGTAGCATTAGACATTCCACGTGATACAATGTAGTTTACCGCCATCTCACGGCTTTGTTTCTGCAATGAAGACCGAAGCTTCTGGATTGAGCTTACAAAGGAGGTGTGTTCGTCTTCATGACCGTCAATGAAAACCACCAAAGCACATCCTGTGTGGCCGTTCAATTTTGAACCATCAGGGTAGATGGCAAACCCTCGAACATAGTTGTCGAAAACTCTCCAGGTGATCTTAAACCTGTTTCAGGGAGGGTCCATGGAAGGCTTGCCTTCCACGTCCAAGAAAGAAAATGCTTTGTCCTGTATGATGATGTCTTGTTTGAGGTAGAAAAGATGGTACAACTTGATCCTGTGTCTCAGGAGTGAGGTGAATGGGGAACCCCGAAAGAATGCCAAGAGCATCGGAAGAGACCGTTCTGTAACACTTTGTAATGTTAAGAAGCCCGATACGTTGGAGTTTGCAGACTTGATGTTCTGTCGTGCAGTATCATTGTACCAGACTTCAAAACCATAAGTGATGATCTTCTCGATGACTATGTTGTAGATCTCTTTTTTGATAGCTGGGTTTTAGCCCCAAGTGACTCTGGTGATTCTTGTTAGCTTGTGCATGAGTTTATTGATTTTATCGGTGGAACGTTCCAGATGGAAGTTCCAATTAAGGTTTTTTGTCGAAATAAAGTCCAAGATACTTAAGGTGAGGCTGAAATTTAATAGAGTGACCGACTAATTTAATGGAAGGGATGTGCGCAAAACCTGTTAGAAATTATGGTAAAAACGCTTTAGAATGATTAATGGAGAGCCTGTTATTAGAATCCAGTCATTTATAATTGCAAGAGGGCCTGAGCACATCTGGGGTGAAAACTGATAGGTGGCCGGAACACTAAACATGATGATGATATCTGCAAAAGCTAAGACAAATATCTGAACCAAGGTCGACCATGTCGTTGACAAAAATGTTCCATAGGACCCAGACAAGAACCCCGAGGTACACCTTTATTGTAGCTTTGGGATATGCTGCCCATGGAGATGGTTTTGTCCTACAAGAAACTAAAAAATAATGCTTTTTGAAGTATTCGGGATAGGTAATATTGCGATCTATCTTTGCCTTAAGCAGCGACCAGTCCACTGAATTAAAAGCGTTGGCCATATCAAATGGACACAAGGCAGGTGAGATGTTACCTATTTCTTGCAGAGTGAATAAAGTCTTTAATGTGTTGGGAGAGCGTTGATGGTGGATCTCTGTTTCCTAAAGCCATACTGAAGGTCAAGTAGCTTCCCACTTTCAAGATGATAAGCAAGCCTTTCAGTAATTACATTGTCCAAAGCCTTCCCCAACAGGGTAAGATGCATATAGGTCTAAAATCCTGTTTGGTTAAGGGCTCTGCCTTCCTTTGGAATGAGCACAATTCGTGCCCATTTCAGATGTGTGGAAATGCCCAGTGGAGAGTAGAAAATTTAGCAGAGAAGTGAACCAATCAGGGTTGGCATAAAGACTTCCTTTAAAATTTCTCGGCGCTTTCATCAATATCCGAGGCTTTCTTGGGTTGATGCCTTCGATAATCCCGCTTCCAGTTCCATAGTTGTAAGCGGAACCAAATCCTGTGATGAAGAAAAGAAGGATGATATGGAGTCCACAGAGGCTGAGCACGGAAAGTGAAAGGAGAGGATTTCAAATAGGGGTGTCCTGTAGAAGAGGTTGTTGAGTCATCATCTCTCAAAATGCAGTTGAGACTCGATTGTCTGTTCTTTTTGTGAGTTAGAATTTTAAAGTTCTTGCCAAAAAAGGATGAAGTTGTTACGGAATTGATAAAAGATTTGAACTTGTTAGTTTTAGTATTTATGATCATTTTCTTATATTCTGTTTGACAACGCTTAAATGCAGCCAGCTTAGTAGTTCTTAGGTGGGTTCCTTCTCCTTTTGATATAGGCGTCTCAGAGCCCTGGTCTTGCTGCGCTTTGCTCGAAGCTCCTGTGTCCACCAGACTGACCCATTAGCTCGCTTGGGTGTACGTTTGTTCTTAGATGTGGTACAGAGGCGTGCAGCTATCTCCTTTTGGATGGTGGATATCAAACAGTTCACATCTGAAAAGCCAGCTGGAGCGTGCCCTGATGATGTTAAAAATGGTGGACTTTACAGAAAACCAGTTAGACTGGGAGATGTTAATGTGAGTCCTTTCAGGAGGGAGGCGGTTTGTCAAAAGTCCATGAAAAGTGAGAAAGAGGTTATGGTCACTGTTAGATATGTCATCAGTAACCTCCATGGATATCCCTTTGTCTAAGTTCTTGGTCAGCAGCAGAGTCAATCCAGCTCTGACCTCGGCTGCAGTCAAGGTGGGCAGTGATGATGGCGAGTTCTGTATGGTCAGGTCCATGGCATTACAGAAAGCCAAAATCAGCGTGCCTCTAGCATCCACATTTCTGTTCTTCCACACCCTCGATTTTGCATTAAAATCACCACAGATGAAAGTCTTGAAGTGAAGGTACTTCTCCAGGAAGGATTGTAAAACATCGAGTGTTTCATGCAGATTACCCTTAGGAGGGCAATAGGTAGAGATCAGGAGACAGTCCAAATCACGTATGATCAGATGCACAATAACGATGTGTCTGGTCACCAGGATGGTTTGTGTTTCAAGAGTGCTCCCTGATGACAAGAGCAGCTCTTGGCCCACAGTCTACTGCCACAATTTTATAGTTGAAAGGAATAGCCGTAATAGTGTTTTCAAACACATAAGGTTCATTGACAGAGATAAAATCAAAATTAAAGTTCAGAATGGAATTATTTAGTTGGAAATTTGCTGCACGGAGTTGGCTAGATTGATGTGCGCGCCTTTAAGTATTATATTTTCAGAATAATTATCCATAATTAATTTTAGAGATAATAATGCTTCTTTTCTTTTTTCCAAGATCTTACACTTTTTTTATCCATGCAGCTATGGCTAATGTCAAATTTGTATTAAATTTTAAATTGTGGTCATGGCAGTTAATGCATCTGGCCGGCTTCTGTGTACTTTCTCCAATTGTGATCTTCCAGACCACAATTTGTAGCAGATATCTTTCTTTTGCAGAATTTGGCAATATGGTGAAATCTGCCGCATTTGAAACAATGCGTGGGCCTAATGAGTTCTTTAAAACTAACCTTCTCCCATCCTAG